>DWIY01000861.1:0-11399 GCA_018248615.1 Erynnis brizo brizo
GAGTAAAAGAGATAAAACATTTAGTCAAAACCTCAAAAAATATGTCTCGTCTGCTTACATTTATATGTTTGTGCCGTAGCCCCGTAGGATATTCCTTTTTCAACAAATTAATACAAATATTGCTAGGACTAAGATAATAATTATTATTGTGCTTGTATGCTCATTTATGTACCTATATATATATATTTAGTACTAAATAGGTCCACTTTTGACTTTTATTCTCTTTGTTTTCCGTACATACATGCCGATAACTGCCATGTGCATAGTGTGTATTGTACACTTACTTGGATGTAGAAAGTAAAAATCATAAGTGCATTGTGGTAGCACTGCTACTAATTAGGAAAGATGTAAGCGCATAATTAAAGTAGCTAATCTCCAGCACCCACATCTCTTCAACCCAAACACAAGATACATACCGGCGTTATAAGAGGGCGGCCACTTGTATGAACCTAAACCAGCTTTCATAGCTCCAAAAAGCAAATGCCCTCTGTACTCGAAGCAAAACACTATTAGCTAAGAAGTGTCCTAGGACACAGGTGTCATATTACTATCCTGCATCAGAGATCTTCAGTTATCGTAGCATTATTTTTGCGGCTGTCTGTCGCATACCTACTGTTTCCGTAACGAAAAATTAAAATTCAGGAGATTATTTACAAGTATTTATTAGTGTTATAACAATTTGTTGGTTCTTTATTCTTTTATTACACATTTCTAGGCTTTTGTTTAATTGATTGCCGTAACACTGCGATGTATGACGAGATGAGATCATCCATCTTGTACCCTAATGATGTTTCGCAGAGAATTTTGGTACCACGAAGGAAGTTCCCCATCGTCATATGGAAGAAAGTATTTCCCGAAGACCAATTAGACAACTGAGAAAATGGATGAGTCACCAAGACGTCCTAAAAATAAATTTGAATTAAGTACTTAACATCAGTTTCAAAACTCGTAATTAAACACAAAATGATAATATCGACTATGTACGTATATACATACGTACCCGACTTTGAGGATGAATAACGCTCACTCCATTTCTGTTTATACCTATTATTACCATTTCAGGGTATGATGGATCAGAGGTTTGCTTGACTTCAAAAAATGCTGTACCAAATGTAGGCCACTGATATATTTTCTTAAGGAAATTCTCTTTTGCTTCAACCTCTGACATAGCGCCTTGTTTTAAGTACGCAGCACTAATAGCAGCTTTCCATTGCGATTTCGTTTGGATTCTAACCATGTCCGATGGTATTAATTCTTCCAGCATTTGACCTACTTGTGGTAGAAACGATTGATCATTACCAAATCTAGTTCTATAAACAAGAGCTGCTAATTCTATCAAATCCTGCTTCGATGTTTTATGATAACCTCGCAGATATTTCGGTAGTTCTTGCGGGAAGTAGAATATTTGATCAGCGTTTTTATCCTTACCAGGAACAGTATTTATCCACAGCTTTTTCATGAAAAATATTTGGTAGTTCATTTGTGCGTTTGTTGCTGAAAAAAATACTATTTAGTATCGTGCCCATAATTTAAAATTACTTTTTAAAATGTTTAAAAACTTACCTCCACGGGTAGGACGTGTCTTCCTCATCCATTCCACGAGTTCATGCACAAAGTCAAAGAAGTAGTATGTTTCTGGAACTGCAAAGACTTTGTCAACAATCTTTACAAATAAGCTAAATCCATCGCTATTTTTTAGGTTCAGTCTTCCAGTGATTTGTTCACAAAGATCTCTTGCTTTTGTTGACGAATCTACTTCAAACGCTTCATCAGTGTCGTCAGGGAAATACACTTTGTGATATATTTGCATACTTCTATGCTGAATAGCTTCCACTTCAACTACATACGGCGCATACATTCTCGGACCACTCTTCTGTGTTTTAAAAACTCGTTTCAAACAATCTTTTGCTATAGGATGCGGTCTTGTCTTTAGGAACTCCACTAGTTCTTTTATCAAGGGTTGACTGCAACTAAAAACACCTGTCGCAAGCCATAATAATTCCCACCCTCTTTCTTCACTAAGTTGTATTCTATTATTCGTCAACTGCTTCATAATTTGGCAATATATTTCATCTCTCAAATTAACGTCCTTTACGGCAGGTTTAAATATCTCATCTGTATATTCTGTAGCGGACCTTGCTTTCGGAGTTGGCATATCTCCCATGTACTTAAGGATTGCATAGAAACTCGCAATTGCGATCTTTGAAAGCTTTTCATCAGTTACCAACTTCTTTAACAAAGGTTTGCGTATCGGTTCCCTTGTGTGTGCCCACAAGTCGCCAGCGACTGCTCTTTTTGCTGTCGTTAATGTTGTCTGTCTAGATATTGTTGCGTTTACATCAATATTTTCTCTAAAGTGTTCCTTCGCATACTTTTCAAGAGTATGCATTCTCTTTCTTTGAATGGTGTTATACTTTGATTGGGATTTTTTGTCATTGTTTATGTTACCTTTTTTGAATACTTCAAGGATATTATTGGGAGGCATAGATAAAGTGGGAAGTATGTATACTTGTTCAGTTGGGAAGAGACCTTCTTGACCGTTACAGAGTCCATGACCCCAGGTGGAATGCATTAAAGTCTCCCCAGTGCAATCTTGTAATAATGTTATGAGATCTCCTTTTTTGTATTGCAGGAAGGATGCGGCGTCACTATAACCTTCAGAGTCACTTTGAGCAATGACATAAACAGATCGCCTTTTCAATCCATCTATGAGATAGATTATAAGTGAACTCATTTCTCTCGCGTCTACGCTTTGGAAGACGAACTCCTCTTGTTGTATGGTTCTTATTGTTATACTTCCAACATTTTCAACATCTTTCTCCTCACTGTAAGCTACATACGTAACTTCTGGATATGATACTTCGAGAAGAATGTGTTCCAATTGATCTACAATATATATTCCAGTCCAATTAACAGCTATTATTACAAGATCTTTACTAATCGTTTCACCTTTTAATTTGAATGCTTCGAAAAATCTAGAAAACATCATTGGCCACTTTAATTTTGCATAAATAACAATGTCCTCTTTACATCTCAATGGGTCTACTTTTGACTGTATGCTTTCGGAAGACTCAAATGCCGTTGTAACGAGATGTTCCCATTTAGTTAAAGCTGCATCATTTGATTGAATAAATTGGTTGGGAATATAATTCACTATTACTTTTCGCAATACATTTGGATCGATGCGATGCCCGTATTCGATGTAATGCTGTTGAGCTGCTATGATCGCGAGATCTTTTTCAGAATTACATCTATATTCACCAAATTTCACTCCTTTAGCAACTTGGTGATATATAAGATGTGTAGCTACTGGATCATCAATAGGGTTGTGCCACGGCGTAAACACTTCCTTACGGTAGAACAATCTCCACGGCGCATTTTTTTCAGGAGTACCTTGCTCTTTTGCAAACTGTTCGCACTGGGATATAGCGTCCATAATGTGTTCACCTTCGCTTCCTAGTGACAAGACTTTATCATACAGTGTTATGTAAAGCGAAAAGCCAAACACATCTGTTAATTCAATATTGTCGGCTATCTGCTGGCAAATTTCTTCTGCCGTTGTTGCCGAATCTGACTGCACTGTTTTCATTGATTCGTCCATTAAAGTGACTGTGAGAAGAATAGGTTTCTTTGTCTTGGTAGCTTGTAGCTCTAGCCAGCTGGGTGGTTGGGTACGAGGTCCATTTTTAAATGTTCTGAGAAGTCGACCTTCACAGTATGGTGCATATCCTGGTGGGCCTTCGCGTATAAAAGAGCGTAAGTATTTAACAAACTTTTGTGATGGTGGGAAGCAACCGATGCAAAGTGATAACAGAATCCATCCTCGTGCATGCGAAGCCTTCGATGGGTTACTGGTCAGCTGTTTGCATAATTGGCAGAATATTTCATCTCTGAAATGATATAACTTTTAATTAATACAAGCAAGACACACTTTATAACTGTAAGCACTTAGGCGTTTATGATCGTTTACGACATTCTAATAGGCACTTTCCCCAATATCTATTTATCTTTATCGTTCTACTTTACTTTGGTAAAAAAGACCAGTAACTACATATGTATATTAAATTTAGCAAGTGTGAGTTATCACCTTAATTCTTTCCTGATGATGCCATGTCCGATAATGAAATGAAGTTTTTCCAAATTTGTGCTTCTTCGTGCGTTTAACCAGTTATTGTACATTTCATTTGTCAACTCATCATTCATTAAACTTTTAACAAAGTCTTCATTTAATTTTGTTTGCCTTTTTAGGGTCTTTCGGATCATTCTATTTGGATTCTCTTGATGAATGGATTCTAAATCTTTTGCTAAAAAGTCCTGAGAATTTAGAAGTAAATGATTAAAATATAATATACAAATACATAAAATGGATTAATTCTTAATGGATAATTTTTTTGAAACGTTTTTGAGGACTTTAAAAATCATTTAATGAAAAATGGCTGCTATGTATTAACACTATTAACATACTTAATACGTAGCAGGTCTATTACTCAATAATTTTGGTAGAAGTTACAATGACTTACCTCAAATTCTTTGCTCTTTTGGAAGGCACGACCAAGGGTGTCTGTTAGTTTAGTCATAATCGGGATGTTGTCGATTTTATCATCAACATACTTAGGCTCTGCCATATCACCCATAAATCTCAATATAGTAACCCAAAGGGCTTGTGCGGCTATTTTATCCATTGGAGATGGCATTTCGAGGAGCGAATTTTTCAAAGGCTTTCGAGAATACTGGTGGCTGGTATTGCCTGTAAAGTATGTGGCCGCAAATTTTCTAAAGTTGAATTCATCGAATGGTTCATCTTCGAGGTCTTTAGGTAATGGTATAACGCTTGATATTGGAGGTTTTTCGACTGTTTTTTCGGGCGTTGTCTGAAATGTAGAACAAGATGAATGTAGTGTGTAGATGAAGACGAATACCTTCTTTAATGAAGCATTCGGCGTTAGTTTTCGATATTACATTGTAACTTACCATTCCAAATCCAGCTCCTCTAACGGTTCCTGCAGGAGTGGCGGTGTCTTTGAGGAACCCGAATACATCATCGACATATCTATCATCTATCACAGTTGTGTTCTGCGCATTGTTTTCAACAACAACGTCTTTCACGATCCATATCGATCTCATGAGCTCTGCATACTTCTTTTCGTGTTCATCTTCCGCCGCTTTGGTGTCTACTTGACTTTCTTCCTTTTCTTTTCTGAATTGTTCCAATTTTGCCTTCATTATATGACCCTTCTCTTTAACCATTTTCCGTACGAGGAATCCTCTAGAAACGGCCTGTAAGTTCTTAAAGAACTTCCTCAGGTTTATGAAGGTTCTTCTCAATTCTCGGGATTTGATCGCTGCTTGCAAACGCAGATATCCTCTCCTCATAACAAGATATCTGTGTCTGTATCCACGAGCACGGTAGTGTTTTTGTATATAGATCGCAGCTGCTCGCAGACGCAAAAATCGTAATCTGCAAATAAATCTTCTGGCATTGGCCTGAACTTTAACAACGGTCTTTAGAATCTTTTCGTGCCTTATTTCTTCTAGTAGGACATCGTGATGGTCCTTGAGGAACACTTTTGTATGACCGAGCCGAAATTCTTGATCCTTTAAAACTTCAAGGCAGATTTTCTTTGTTGCACTCTGGCAATCAGTTTTTTCCGCTGGTGGAATGCCGGGTACTACCAGTCGATAACGGTGCACAAATTCTGAATAGGAGTATCGGATAGGATAACCTGCCTGTCTTATTTTTGCTGTTTCCATGAGGCCAGCGTATCGCAACTGTCGAACACAGAGTGTTCTATCGAAAAGCTGTAAAAAAATTAAAGTGGTATGTTAATCCCATTCTTCTTACAGTAGAAATATAGGTTAATACGCTCTGAACTTACCCTCGGCTTTTTAAATTCATTGGGCTTAATACATCTCACGAAGAATGGATGGCATGCATACAGGGTTTTCATAAGAGAATCAAGAGATGTTTTGAATTGATGACTCAATGACACAGTCTTCCGATTTCCACTCTGAGGTGAAACTGAATCCAATGGAAGAATATTTTTCAAAAACGGGTTACTGGAGTCTAGTAACATTTCTTTTATATCAGTTGTTAGCATATCCCTGTTCTTATCCAAAAAACCTAAAAACAAATCGAATATTATTTTTCTTGGCCCTAAAACTTGAATAAATGTAGAAGAATGTTTCGTTGTAATTACCTGCAACTTCGTAAAAAACATCTCCCGCAAAATGTCTGACACCGAAACGGTGCTCGTGCGTTGATTTTGGCGAAATATAACAAGACTTTGTACTATGATTATTATTTAACTTTGACAGTAATGTTACGTCCGTCCCTTTTGGAAATCGTGATTCTTCGTCAATTAGTGAAAGCAAATTCATAGGCCTTGAACCGATCAAATCGAGATTCAGCTGGTTATCAACATAATTAATGTTCATCCATGTTATTCCTTCTTTTGCATATTGTTCTTGTTCCAATTTGAAAATGTGTCTCACAAAGAACTGTTGTAAATTTTCATTGGCGTAGTTAATGCAAAGCTGCTCAAAGCTGTTCGAATCGAAATTCTCGAATCCAAAAATGTCTAGGATACCAACGGATCCACTGGATAGATGCTGGTCTTTATGCAATGTTCGATTAATGACTTCTACTATATATTCGAAAATGTGTCCGTAAATAGCTTTAACAAGGGCATCTCTGCCTTCGACGGCAGCCGCTGGTGCCAACGTAGAAATCACTTTATCTCCTTGTGCAACTAAAGTTTTGCGAGTCAGAGAATCACACAGTTTCGTTTTATTCACACCCAATAGAGTAGCAATCCTGTTTGCATTGATAGGATCTGATACTTCAGACGATTCAATATTATTGAAATTGAAGGATTTGAATTTTAGGTTTCCTAAGTGTAATATTGCTGCAAGTAGACTAAAAATACCCCATACATCATTATCGGGAAAATTGAGCACTTTAAACGCTGATCTAATGTCAGCAAACTCAAGAGCGTCATTCCTTCCATCACAAGTCAACATATTCCCCGAATTTAAATAATCATAGTCAGCTGGAGCTCCCAATTCAAGCTTTTTCTTTTCATCGGCCGACAAACCGTTTATAAGCGAGTAAAATATGTGATAGTTTCTTTCGCCTCTATTCTGCATTACAATCCGCGATTTTTCCAGAAGGTATTGATCAATATTACCACCTTCGATAATTCCATCTCGATTAAAGTAGATGTTGATGTATTTACCGAAGCGGGATGAATTGTCGTTCCTTACTGTTTTTGCATTACCAAATGCCTCCAATATCGGATTGGTCTCTTGGATCTGCTGTTCAATCCATGAATGCTTGCCACTAGCAGCAGCGAGATATTGCAGCAATAATTTTGTACTTTCGGTTTTGCCAGCTCCACTCTCTCCACTGGAAAAAAAATAATTAAATAGATTCTGGAGATCTTCAAACATTACAAGGCAAGCCGATTATTTTATTCTCATTGAAAACGAATAACAAACGATCATTCAGGCCACCTGATATTAAGTGGCCACTGCAACCCATGGACAGCGATATCCAACCACAAGGAAGATAGAAGTCCTGTCTAAGGATGAACACACACAGTGTGTGTGTCACACACCCAGTTACTAACGAGAACTAAGATGGTCGCCCTAAATAATGGCATAACAAACTAAAGGTTGCAGCACCATTAAGTTTATTGTGTTACCTTATCACTATGCATTGGTTTGATGATGTCTCCAACAGCTCTCTATGCGAATCTTCCCCAATAGCAAATATATGTGGTGGGATATCCCCTATATTTCTCTCCTGGTAGAAATGTATTTGATCCATAGTGTAAATTGGTAGAATTTCGTAAGGGTTTATAGCTATTAACATTGATCCTGTGTATGTCTGAAATGGAATTACAAGATTTTTTGAAACTTTTACATATATATTTCTTTATGTAACCAGGTAATGACATTTAAGTGGTTTATAGAAATAGATACATATTATCAAATTATAAAACTCTTAATCCTTCGATAATAAAAAGCTAGATTTCATGTGAGTGCCTATCTTGCAGGCAATAACCACGAAAAATTATTCTTCATAATGCTGTCAAATGTTTATGGAAAACATAAAAAACTGACCTGTTTTTTACAGAGCTTGGTAATTTCATTTAGATTAAAATAATAGTGCTCCTCAAAGCAACACTTAATCAAACATGACGAAAAAGATTTTAATATTTGAAATAACCAGGAAATTATGAAATTAGACGATTTCTCAGAAAGAAAAAGTGCACGCAACATAGTCGCAGGCAGAAGCTAGTGTTTGTATAACTTTGATAAAATAAATAAAGAGCTTACGTAAATAAGTTGTTGATTATATCGAATGTGTAGGTTGCGCAAAATTGTGTGCTCTTGGAGTTCACCCAGTGTTATCATGTCTTCCACCCCTGTAGCCGTGAGGGATGTCGCGTGTAGTGGCTTAAGCACGTTCTGGGCTGAACTAGTGAACACTTTGCCATCGTCATCTTGCACTTGGATTCTACCGCCAGAACGATTCAATATTTTAACTGCAATCGGAATATCAAATTCCGACTTCCCTTCCGGCTTTAGCCAGACTAGGTCCTAAAACATTATACATGGTTATAGAAAGAAAAATCTAGAACAGATCATCATTCACACTTGGAAATCTAATTTTTGGGGAATATAAAGATATGCAAGATCTTGGTACTTACTGAAAAGTGTATCCGATCAGCCATTTTTATGCACTTTTGAGATTCTATACACTAAAATTTGTGCAATCCATTGTCAACACACATTTATGCAACACAACGCCTCCATGTAGACTATCAAGTACTATCAATGTTCCAGATAATCTTCAGTCCAATCATACCGGACTGATAAAAAGAAGTATTAGTTACTTATCACAAATATTTCAAGATAGTACCTACATGATAACTATCAATTTCAAATATACTGATTATATTATTATAGTTTAGATATTCATATTTATTACCAAGATGATTCAAAGCTTGTTGATAATTGCAATTTAATCAATTAAATTAAATTAACGCTTTTCAGCGGAACATTAGTGAATGAAGATAAAGATATATTACTGATGCAATTTATAATTGTGTATTTAAATACACAATTTCTAGAAATTCACAAATATAACTATTAGTTTCAAATAAATTAAATAATTAAAATAAGTAAACCATTCTTTATAAGGTCTGAAATAAAAATATGAATTTTAAATTATTGATACAATTTATTTAAAATATTAGAGCATTACAAACAACTTAAGTTATTTAAATTCTAAGTTACTTTTTCTTTTCATCTTTTTCCTTCTTTTCAGATTTTGCCTTATCTTCACTTTTTGCCTTTTCTTCTTTGTCTTCTTTATCCTTCTTATCTTTCTTATCCTTTGCCTCTTCTTTTTTGCCTTCTTCAGCATCCCTATTGGTAATCTTGTTGTTGATCAGGTTGTGTAAAGCAATGATGGACCTGACAAGTGCAGCTAGGTATACAACAAGTGACTGGTCATTGGTCTTAATATACAAATTATCAATGAAATTATCATTAAAAATGTCTGGTAGAAGATTAAAGATGTCTTGTAATTGATAGATGATTTGATGGTTCATGGGCAATTGGCTGTTTTCTACTTGAATCAAATAGTCTCTGATCTCACTCAGTTGTGAGTGTAGGCCTTTGAGTCCAAGCAATTGGTTTGTAATGCGCTGTGATAGACTTCCGACTGTAGTATCTTTGATATCCCTCAAAAGATGCTCCACGCCAACTTCTTCAGCCTCCTCCGCTCCGATTTCACTGGGGACATGTTCAAATGTTCTGGTGGTGGGACTGCCATCATCGTGGACCTCCTCTACTGCTTGGTACGCCTCCGTAGGTAAGCCCAGGTCCTTCGGCTTGGCATCAATGATTACTAACACTGAATTAGGGCAGTAGCGCCTTATCAACTCATTTATTGATACATCATTCTGATGGAGTTTGGGGCCAGTGTGGTACCAGCCCACTACCTTTTCTCTAGCGTTAACTTTTTTGAACATACCATACATGTTCTCCAAGTAATCATGATCGAGGAACCAAACAGACTTGTCTTTGTCGTCCTCATCAAATGGCACTGAAAATTGAATAGAATTATGTGTTGTTGATTAAAAATGTCTGAACAGGAAAGTTCTCAGAATGAGTCAAAATATTAAAAACAATATATTATTTTACAGCATGTGCTTATCTAAAAGTGCTTCCTGGATCAGCCTAGTAAAATTTTGGATCAGTAACCTATGTTTGATAGAATAGTCATTTAAAATAAACGACTCATTCAGCTCCTACCACTTTCAACTTCATGTTTAACAAAAACTAACACAAACTTTTTAACAATTTATAGACCCCTTGTAATTTACCCAGGGAGACGCATTAGCTTCATAAAATATATAGCCTGTTTGCCCCTGCAACTTGGTCGTTACATGTAGATAGCAGATAATACTCCTCTTCTGAGGCTGTATGGCAGTAAAGAATAGTCTGATAAAGGTTGGCTAGATTGCTTTAGTACCTTACCAACAGTACATATAAAGGGGTTAAAATTCTAATTTCAAGAAACCTGAATGAAACTGTTGTAGTTATATAGACTATAATAATTGTAATTCAATATCCTGTGTAAGGCTACTAGAATCTTTATTTCAAAACTATGATTTGCATGCATCATTAATATGGAGGTTTCAACAAAGAATTTACAAACAAAAGTATTAAAGTACCAACCTGCAAAGCTGTTTGACACATCCAGGACGCCCTTGGCTCTCCAACAACCCAAGAGAACTCCTACTACCCTTTTCTGATTTCCTATTTTGCCCATACGGTTAAAATGGTCAACGACGCTAAGAAGGACCAGTGGATGAACCACTACCTTCGTGGTGACGACTTCTTGACTAGGCATTTTTAGATATTAGTAAAATTAAAATTGTTTCTCTAGTAAAATCTTATGGATGATGACCACCGACTTAAACTTCAACCGGTGCGTTTTAATTTATTTGTTCAGTAATTCACGGTTTTCGGTATAAACAAAAATGCAATTTTATACAAGTCCTCTTTCAGTTTTCTTGAAAATTTGACAGTCATCATGTCATCAATTCACAGATGCAGATTATACAAAATTGACGTACAATCTACAATAAATGCATTGTATGATATCGGGGAATCCCTATGTTATCTGTATTTGGACTTCACATTTTAGGATTGGTCAGACTCCAAGACTGTCATATGGACTGTCATCTGTCAAAATACTGTCAAATGAAATATTCTCAACTTGTCAAGTGTCAGCTCTGTCTGAAGTCAGCTGGCTCTGGCTGGTGGTCTGGTCGGTCTGTGGAAGTTGTGTCTTTTGGAACAAGAATGATGTTCTAAGTGCG
>DWIY01000862.1:0-11387 GCA_018248615.1 Erynnis brizo brizo
ATGGCCATGATATCCAAGAACACCAGTGGTTGATTATCGCAAAAAAAATCGGGACGACCGTACGACCTACCAACATTCCTGTAATATGTTTGGGGATTAAACCCCTCCACGGGGGGAGTTTTTATTTTCGATCTCCTTCCTTTATCCGCCCGTGGACATACGAGTATGTACTTGGCGTAGGTGTGGGTGAACGTCATAGGTTATTTATATCTACACAAAATGATATTTCTGTTACAATATTCCTAACTAGATTCTCATTCAATTGCATGCCTTGGGGTTTTAACGTTTGTACATAGAAAATAATGCTTGCCTTTCTCTTTTAATCGGTAAAGGATCCATCTGGGTAAGTTCTTGCCGTCATCTTCATGATTCGCCATCACAAAGAATTTTTTGGTATTTGTATTGGGAAGTTGTGATTGTCAGGGAAAAAGTTTGTGACGACCTTTATTTTACTTAATAGTGGCAAATTTTGCCCAACTCTAGTTTTTAGTGATTGTCTATGGGCTCCATTCTACCACGGTGAGTTTTAGTGGTAAACCAGTACTGTCGGGGCTCCTGAAGAATATGGAAGTGTACCCAGGGCACCACTAAGGTTCGTGAGGAAAATCGTAAAGCTTTAGGTGGTAGGAGACATCGCTGCTGTTGATCCCCAAACCCGACAATGGGCATCCATGATCAAAGTTCTCAAAGAAAAAAATGTGTTTAAGTGACAAATGAATTGATAATTACTGCTTCTGTATTACTTAGAAATATCCTAATTTCGATTTTAATTTTGGAACTTTTTAGAAAAAAAAATTATGTTAAATAACGCTATTTTTCGCACCATAACAAATGAAGAGTGACGATATAAGGAAAAATAATAGAAACATGTAACGCCTCACGTTCTTTCGTCCTTGTACTTTGTGTCGGTTCACAACGAGTAGGTATACGAGCAGATTATGGTTTCCGACACGTTTAAATATATTTAATGTGCTATTTTTTAATTCGTAGTGTTGCCATGGAGTAGGTACTGAGACTGGTGTCAGAAAATTGGATTTTTTTTCTATACCAAATATGGCGAATCGAGCCACCTGATGACGAGTTACTATCATCACGTATTTTTAAACCTTTTTTGATAATTCTGAGGAAACAAAAATGATTGATATTATTATTTATTTATTTTATTATTATTCTTTACACCAAATAACAAAAAAATGTATAAAAGGCAGACTTAATGCTAAAAGCATTTTCTGTCAGTCTACAATTGGGCTAAGCAGTGTAAATAATATATACCAATAAAATAAATATAAATACAACTTTCGCGTAATATGAAGTAGGTACCTTATAGCACTTTGCATAAATAAGTTTATAAGAACAATTTTATTTGATGATGAATGAATAATATTGTCCGTAAAGGGCTTTATAAAATGTATTAAAGATAGTAACTGCTTTGTGTTTCTGTCAATATTGACGACAGTTAGTCCTTGAGCAAGGCACGGAGTGAGGCCGCGGTGTTTAGGTCACCATGAAATGTTAAATATGGGATTGCATGACTACCACTGACGTCATAACTCACTCGTGTTCCAGCAAAACGTAGATCTACAGTAGGTATTTCTATTTAAAGCATTTTATATGAAGTGGCGGAACTTTATCAATGTTGGTTTGGACTGAGTTTGCTGTGTACATAATTCATAATAATTTGTTACATTTTACAGTTTCTAGTAATGCATAACGTTGGAACGATTGTATTTATATTTATTTAATAGACGAATATCTCAAAAAATTATTTACTTAAAGGTACTTTTGTGTGATCAATCCATGAATAATTAAATCCACCCATGCAAGAATTCATGTGTTTGTCCATGAGTTTATTCTATTTTTCTTAAAAAATACTGAGAAATGAGGTATGAGGTATTATTAGCTAAGAATACGTCTTCTTTGTAATTTGACATTAACATTCTTCCGAAAATACGAAGGTAATGGTTATTGGTAGAATTCGATTAAGTAATTAGGTGTCTATCAATCGTGGATTTTCAATTTTTAATATATCTATATCTAACTAATTTTCAACATGCCATCAGATAAAACGCACTAAGATTACACAAATGCGTTACTCAAGAAAAGAACTCAGCAAACAACAAAGACGGTACGGTCATGAAAGAACTAATAGGGTTAGAATGTGGTAAGCTAACAATCACTTTGAATGCCGTTGGGAATAAAATATTCATGTAGATCGATCACTGGCCCAGAAGACGGCGAAATATGGCATTGTTAGAATAGGCGTTGCTTTTCTCACGTGTACTACCTTTCACTTACATATTACCAAACGTACCGACAGAACTAATTCTTACTAACGCAGCCGTCTACCGACTTTCGATGTAACCGACGTGTTTCACAAAAGAAAATGTCAAGCGATGAACGATAGTTTCGTCGATATGACTCAAATAAATCTGTACTTACCTACTATATTGACAGTATATTTAATGGAAGAACATTGAATACGTCTAAGAAGAACTTAAGAACCAGTCAAATGTTGCTTTTGAAAGACTTTGTGTGAAAGGTGAAAGCTATTAAGTACTATTTAACAATTTTTTTTGAACATTTCACATTGGCGATACAGCTTGTCGTTAGCAATTGAAATGCTGCTTACATTTTAATACAAATAAATACCGTCTGTGCTTGTAAGTAAATATTTTGTTGGGCCGAAGAATAATGTAATACCTACTCAATTCCAAAAAGTGGCTTTACGGGAGATTATTTGGGTGAAAAGTACATTTCCTGATAAATTACTATCCATTGTAATGACGATAATGAGTGTATCACACACAATTTTATTATTAATATTTTTTTTAACAATAAATTCAAAAATAAGACTGTTTTTTTGTTTTATTGCATCGCTTCTTATTGCTTTTGTGTGTGACAAGTCCTTTACACTGATCTCTAACGACTGTATGAGGTCAACTCGTTTTTCAAACATATCCGAATTATTGTTGCTGTCCATGCGTGGAAGTCATTTGTATGTATGTAGAGTAGAGGTCATCACGGCGTTCTAGAGAGTTCCATATAAATTTGTGATGCAGTTCAAATTATATGAGAACTTTCGACACTTAAATTTCTGAAATCTTTATTGATGTTTTTGGATTTGATTGAGCATTAACTTTTAAGATCTATTTCCTCAATAATTTAACCTTTTACATTACATAGTCCTTACTGATTTAATCTTAATAATTATTTTGATAAAGTGCAAGTCAATGTAAAACGATTTTTTTCGCTTAAATTTAATATTTTTTATAAAATACTAAATTTAAAATTGTTTACGGAAGACAATTTTTTCAAGAGCTTTTCAAATAAAGGTCATCTTACTTATGTTTGCTTTTTGATATATTGCCATCAGTTACAAACGTATCTACTTATCTACCTACATACATATATGGTAAATAGTATTACGTAGGAATAATTTGTAGGTAGGTACTGTCAGTAACCCATTAATGACCCACTACAGGGTCAGGTCTCCTTCTCACTATGAGAGGGATGTAGGCCTTAGTCCATCACGCTGGCCTACTGCGGGTTGGTGGACTTCACATACCGTTGAGAACATTTTCAGCAGATGACATTTAATTTCACCGTTTCAGCAGATGACATTTAATTTTATTAAGCGCACATAACTTTTTAGAAATTTATTAGTGCGTGCTACTAAAACGACTACTACTACTACGACCTCTTACCCGGATCATCGGACCCTCGATTAAGAGGTCGAATTCTAAGCCATTTGGCTACACCGTTAGTACTTATACTCGAACCTTACTGCACCAGCACAAATAATTATTACGATCTGAATACTTTTTGCATTATGCGTAACAGGCTGCGTGCGAACATTTTGACATACATATTATCAACATATTATTATTATGCTCCAGAATCGATTCACTTACATACCTGGATCGGGCCGACACTAACAAAATATGATGGTTTTTATTTCGCCTGCGCCCGCACCGGATACGCAGTGGTTCCTGTGAGAATGTTGATCCCGATTTTTTTACCCTCCAAAAAGCGGATGTCCTTCGGTCGACCGGTTATGAAAGGTGTCGAACATATGTCTGAGTTTAACCGATTACGTTTTCGATTGGCGCTTAAATCAATTGGGTATTAATAGCCATTAGACAAACATGATTTTTTTATTGGACCATGATACTGACTTAATGCAGTCATCTGTAGAAAGGATTATAGGTTTACTAGCTTCCGCCTGCGACTACGTTCACGTTGGCCTAAGAGTTTGATCCAGAGAGGGATAAAAGGTAAATAAGTCCTTATTTTAATTCAGGTTATAATCTACCTGTGTGCTAAATTTCATCTAAATCCGTTCGGCCTTTTTTTGTGAAAGAGTAACAAACATCCATCCATGCATCTATCCATCCATCCATCCTCATAAACTTTCGCATTTATTATGGTAAGAAAGTAGTATTAATGGACGAAATGATGAAAGAAAGATTCGGATTTCACCATTTATTATATTATATAGGTATTTATTTCCTTGAGATTAATATTAAATCTTAATAATAATTAATAAGATTAATATTAAATCAACATTTATTATTTGACAACTCAATATCTCCTTGATTATCATGTGTGAAAATAGACAGCTAATTCAATGAGCCAGTGTACTATACATAGTCATACAATTAACTATTCGTTATCTGTCGTACGCAGGAGTTCATATTAATTGCCAACAGTGCAACCAAATAAAAGTAAACGATCACACCAGCATACCGCGCAAATGATGCAGTTTAGCTTTATAATTTCGTTCTACACCTGTCGTATTAAGATCACCTGCCGACGAATTGCTAAGACGAGAAGTGCGTATCCTTGCAATTACGCGTTTCCAAAGCACTATGAGAAAATGTCGGGTGAAGATAGTTGACCAAACATGTTGTTACGGGTGAGTAATGCAAATAACCAGGTAGTCATAATAATGTAAAACATACGGGTAAAATAAAAACAAATAAAGCTGTGATTTCAAGTTGACTTGGTATCGTTGTTATTCTAATCTCTTAATCTGCAGATAAGTGCCCGCATAGGGTAGACTGTTCTAAACTATAATAAGTACTATAATTTTTGTAACATCTTTCTCGTGTAACAATTTAACTGTCAACAATAAACGTTTTCTTTTCTTTTCTTCTAACCCAACGAGGTGGTGGCTGGAGAGACGTTCAACCATTATGTTACAAGTCATTGAAAGCTGGAAGATGAAGATGAGAAAATACGATCAGATATATTATGGTTGGAAGTTTAATAATAAAATTGACCAAAGGTTTTAAAAATATGACAACATACTACAGCTTTTTAATTTTTGTAATTTAAGATAGCTTAGGAAGATTTCTTAATTAAGTATATAACATCAAAAACTTTAACCAATATTTTGGAATTTCCATTAAGCTTTTAACTGGCTTAAGTCAAAGATCGTTCTAGATTGAAGTTGACGTTAAGATGCAATGGAAACGGCCTTTTATTGAGTGACATGCCGTAAAATTTATTACCTATTATAATTATTTTCACTATCTGCAGATGCATAAGAGTTGTCTCTTTGCTGCTAAGTTTAGAATGGCTACTACTATTTTATTTGAAAGGCAAAAAGTACATATTCAAAATATTATTATTTAACGAGCCCGTAATTAGTAAGAAATGTATTTATTATAGGAACCTATATTTATTCTTAAACAATAGATGCTTGCCGGATAAGTTTATATTCTAAACGATATCTTATTCCTCAGCTATAATAGGCTACTTAGGTCACCCTTGTCGTAATGTACTAATATCTATGGTTTTGATAACATAATGTTTATTAAGGTACTTATATGACAGTTTTAAAAGATGGCAATTTTTTTACATGATGTCAATAGAATTGATAGAAAAGGATTCATAATGGTAAATTATTAGACTCGCCCTATAATGTAGCCCATAATGTTCCAGTAAGTATACTAATTGTGCAGATTTGTGCAAGTCTAGTGCTATCATTAAATAGCTTTTACTTCTAGAACAAATACAGCGATTGCAACTGCATGCACAGGGTTTGTTTACCTGCAAGCCAGTGGGTTAAAATTAGAAGTGTGCCAGTTAAAAATAGTTGATCGGTAAAAAGGTGGGTGCAGTCGGTCGCGACTGTAGACAAAAGGTGTTCGAGACACGTGCGTCTAGGCAGATGTCGCGGCGTTGCGTCGATTCGATTGGCCTTATAAAATTATAGCCATGCGATTTAGATGCATAATTTTGTAACTTATTCATCAGGTCCAGACAACATGGGAGGTGCCTGCATTGCCCACTGTTGGGTATCGATCTCTCCCCACAACTATTAGATGGGAAGGCCTGGAGTATACTCCACCACGCTGCTCCAGTGCGGATTGGTGGAGAAACGGGCTAGTTGTCAAACCACCATTATGGGCCATCGTTATTTTATTTTTAAAATTTAAAAATAAAATAACATTCAGTCTCACAATACCTACATACATAATATTATTTTTCTTCGTCATTTAACGTCCTTGCGATAAGAACCTTTTAAAATGTTGTATTCTCGAGCAAAAAAATGTTATTTCCTTTTTTAGTAAGTTACAAACATCAGATTAGGGGTTCGGGTACAGTATAAACGTATGAAACTACACTTAAAAATTATACCTGCTGATTTTTCACTCGTAATTACACGCTCGCGTGCAATTAACACACGAAATTTGTACTTGTTGACAAGTGGTTCTCTATGTGCGCAGTACGTGACACCGCGCACGAAAGTTCGCGCCAAATGTATTTGGCACTTCCGAAATAATAGAACAACAAAAATCAACTCTATTTATACAATCTAAAAGTTTATTTCACCTTGCGCGCTCACTTCGACTTTGCACGATACTTGTCCACGCACCCAGTGACCAATATTAATGAAGAATAAACTTTATTGCTTGGATATACAGTTACTTTTTGGCGGAAAAAGTTAAATATTTGTGTTGCGTGTCTAACAATCCACGCGTCGCGTAAAGGTGTTCATCCACTTGTCAAAATCCGGTGTATCGTCAGTACGTGTGCATTATCTTATTTAATTCAGTAAGTTGTAAGCCAACATTAAGAGAAAAAAATATGTTATTCTTCAAAATTGGCATAGATATAGGTACATTTAAATAACTTCTATAAATAAATGCGGTTCCAATTATCTGTTTTAAAATTTATAAACATAAATAATACATAACATAATCCACGCGATAAGAGCACGTGGCGTTTCACGAGTCGAGACGTAAATAATCACAGTACACATAGTACAATGGAGCGGTGTTGCCAAAACAAAATACATACCCATTCAGCGCTAACAGCGGTTCAAAAGCGCTAGATTAGGTATATAAAACTAGAGTATCAAACAGCGCGGTAGTTTTACCGCCAGGCTTAAAACACGAGATGCGAAAATATCTTATTAATTATGAAATATTGCATTGTCAAACTTAGAATATTTAATTTGTCAGTAACCTATTAATGAGTCACTACAGTCCACCACACTGGCCTACTGCGGGTTGGTGGACATAGGACCATAGGTATTTAATTTAATTTATTAGTTATTATTGATATTTATTAATACACAAACAATATATTATTTAAAAATGGCTTAAAATAAGGAAGGAACTTATCTTCAGAATGAAATTAGTTATGATAGTTTAATAATAATTATAATAATACACATACGAATGAACATTCATTCACAACTGTCGATAAAAATCATATTATATCTTCAACAGAATTCAACGTGCACGGCATGATACCAAGTTAACGTTGAACTCACGATTATGAGAATTAGCTTTTTAAATTTTCTTATCACTGTACCTAATAATTTAATAAAATACGTTTTAAAATAGCTGAAATCGCTAAAATGGCAATACTACAGTGGAAGGTCACCTTTACATGTGCCTTTACCTCGCTGCGGCTTGTGGTATGTGTGGTCGGCGTGGCGTTGCGTCTGTCTCGCTCTCGCACACGGCGGCGCAGAGCGGGACGCAGCTGTGGCCGTGGCGTCAGTGCGCGACGAGTCAACGGCAAGGCCACAGTGTTGCTCGTGTCTTCATTGTCAACTTTGACGTGTAAGTACAAATAAATTTCTATCTGTATCATTTTATTATTTTGCTTGTTTATATTGATTTCTTTCTGCGGTATTTGTATGATTGTGTTGCCGGTTTTATACCTTCGTCGCGTAGTGAGTTTAAGATTCGATTCAAGCGGGAACGCGGGCCACGTGGTGTTGTTGTGTTTACTGGTTTGGTTACCTACGTCAGATCTTAGATACCTACCTATAAAACCCTTATATAATAGAAACTAACGCCTTATTTAATAACCGATATTCGCATATTGATTGAGATAATATCTCAATAGAATAAAATAAAACAATAGAAATAGTGCATGTTATGTACTATTTGGTTGCCAAGCTACCCTATAAATAATTTCATTGAAATAAAAGATGTTGCCTGGTAACCAAACAGTGCCTATCTATCTCAAGCCATACTTGAAGATCGAATATTAATTTTGGGTGTTGTCACATAAGTATCTCCGGCACATCTCGGCCGAAACACGAGAATGCAAGAACATGCTGCTATACGACGGGTTAAGAGAGTGGTGGTGAAGTACCTCCCCGACTGACCTACAATGGCTCTGTTTGTGTTCGTGCATCGATATCGCTATGGTTAGTGTTCAAATAACTTCATTTTATATTATGATCCTTATTTATAGGTCAATGTCATTATGAGGGACTACCAAGAAGTCATACTACAGTTTGTCAAGATAGTAGAGAGGCATCCGGAGGTGTACAATTCCTCTCTAGAAACCTACAGGACAAGGCATACTGATCTAGCTTGGGAAACGATTGCAGAGACCGTAAGGACAGAAACAGGGGAAGAATGCACTGGTATATGCATTTTTTATTTATTTATACGTATTAAGTGAACCAGTTGAGGAGTGGCTCCTTGTGGCTTAGAATTTGGCCTCTTACGCGAGGGTTCCGGGTTCGAATCCCAGTAGCACGCACCAATGCCTTTTTATAACGTGAAGGAAAACATCGTGAGGAAACCACCAATCCGCATTAGGCCTGCGTGGTTGACTAAGGCCTACATCCTTCGTATTGTGAGAGGAGACTAGCTAGATCATGCAGTGGGTCCTTAATAGGCTAGTGGGCATGCGGTAGGCGCCTGTAATATAACATTTATGATTCGATTTCGGGAATAACGTTGCAATATTGCTTTCGTGTAAATGTCATCTTTTAAGAACTTACGTAAGCGTACATTTAAACAATACTCACCTCGAATTATTTCTTTTACATAATATTAGATAAATAATTTTTCAATGTTTATTTTATTCCTGCAGTTGAAGAAATTAAAGCTAAATGGAAAGGAATACGGTCATCTTATAATCGGTACAAAAATAAATTACTCAATGGAGAGCCAAAGAAAAAATATTATCTATACGATTCACTAACATTTTTAAATCCACATATTAAACCAAAGGGGTAAGAATTCATTGATATTCTCCAGCACACTTGTATTCGCTTAATATAATTAATTATATTTATAATATATTTACATAAGTAAATATAGTTTTTACCAAAGGTTTATACATAAATAGATCACGCAAATGCTTTATTTTAGTACTATCAAGCTGTTCTGATGTTGGAGACGACACGACAGACACTCGTAATAATGGAACTCCACCACTGTTTTACCACACAACACTTACTTCACCACACAAAATTTAGATAATTTAGGCAATAGGTACTACCGCGCCTTCCACGCTCCATATTTTCAGGTTAGGAAGACATTGGAAACTTCTACATATTTCTCAGGGGTTAAGTTCTTTACAACATGAGGGCCATAGAGTTGCATATTGATTATTGTGGATGTCAATGGGTTACAATATCCTTTTAAACACATTCATGACAGTACTATTTTATAATATTTCTAACCTTTAAATTGTGCAAGACTATATTAAACTACTTATTGGAGATTATAATAAAAAATTTAATAAAATTTTAAAATTGTAGGCTCACATCTGTGTGTTATACCTTTTTTTTGCAGAGCGTTTGTGCATGTGAAAAGTCGAAATTTTGAAGAAAGTGATATTTTGAGCGACGATGACTATTCTCGAGAAGATTATGAACCTGAATTCGAAAATTGTGAAATAAAAATAAAATCTGAAATAACAGATCCTGACGTTCTTAATTCACAGGATGCACTTAGTATTGAATACGACTCCATGAACTCAAGTATGGTAAACCATGAAGTATCAGATATAATAATGGAATCGAGCACACATGATAACAGTAAGACGAGGAAACGAAAGTGCGAAGATAGTTCCTCTGAATTCGATTGCGAAGATTTGCAGTTTTTCAAAAGTATATTACCAGATATCAAAAAGTTTACTGCTAAGGAAAAACGTAAGCTGAAAATGGGAATTCTAAACCTAATCGATGAAATAGATGACGCGCGGAAGGAATTAGATCCTTCACAGGCAGTAACGAGTTCTAGATCTAAAACTGAAGACTAATGGGAAAATAAGTTGTTTCAAAAGTGATTTTTAAATAGGTATTTTTTTGTTAATTAAAGTGTTGCCAGAAGTAGTGTATATTTTACTAAAATTAATAACCATCATCACCTTGTATCCTTCCACCCCGCTGGAGTGGATCGACATGTTCCTTTGCCATCCCCATCCAGCTGATTGGCTGGGAAAGATTTCTTTAGGTCATAATGAGTCACCATCCTTCCTTACTTTCAGTCTTCATAGTTCACTGCTGGACATGGGCCTCCCTTAATCCTTCACTTTGATTTGCAACCTTTTTTAGCTATGTCGGTTACTTCCGTTCTTTAAAGAATTTCGTAATTTCTGACTCTGTCACGTAGTGAATTATTATAATGAGACTGTACTCGTATATGTATAATTATGTAGAAGGGGTAGAAACTAATGAATAAGTCTATTTTTTGATCTCTGTGAGCCTATTGTGCCTAAGCTTAGTAAAGAGAGAGTGCACTAACACCGCACGTATAACACACGACCTCATTTACATGGAAATGAGATCCGGGAACATTCTCGAAGGCGCCCTCCGTCTTCTGATACCTCCTTGCTTAATTACTACGACGATGTACTGATTGAAGTTACTTTACATCGTGTTTAGTATATTTCTTATACACGTACCTAATATATCTATACATATAATAAAATCGTAGAAAAAAGATTTTACTGTACCTACATGGAAAATATTTTAAAAAGACTAATTGATTAGGCATTAAGGACGATAACAGAAACCAAAAATCGCGTTTTTAGAATTAATGTCTGTCTGTCTGTCTGTCTGTCTGTCTGTACCTTTGTTACCCAATCACGACAAATCTACTGAACGGATTTTGATG
>DWIY01000863.1:0-11387 GCA_018248615.1 Erynnis brizo brizo
GAAAAAACGCTTCTATTGGTTAGACGTTGAACCACTGACCAACTGACAACTGACGAACCAATCGCGTGAACCACAGCAGCGCAGTCAATGTCAATCGACCAATGAAAGTTCTGCTCACCACTCGTGACGGCCACTATACACTTGGTTGTTTAAACAAGGTATAATTTTTTTTGTAATAATGAACAAATGGACTTGTTACTGTTTAGGTAAAATGCCTGATAGATTATGTCATAATGTCAATAATTCATAACGAGGGCTCGTCAAGATAAACTCAGTTCCTGACTAAACGCATCTCGACAACACCGACATCACCATTTATGTTACCTATTCAATTGCTATTTATACAAACAGTATGCAAGCAATCTTGTTTGATAAAACATATACATTATTGTCAACATAAAATAACTGTAACTCAGCCGCGCCTGTAACGTGACGAGAAAGACTTAATCAGATTTTATTCAAATTGTGCGTCGAGTTCTACGAACGTTACGTGCGCGATTTAAAGATATAGTGAACTTTTGTTTTCATTACAATAATAGACAGAGAATTCGATTCGAACGTGAACACAGCAGCACCAGATTCGTTTTAAATTTAGAATGGTGGATTTCGGTAAGAGATGCAAATTTAAGCGGCTAAGTAGTGTAAGAGCGGTTTATCATTGAAGCTAACGCCAACCGTGCTTCTGAAACATGAGACGCCTGCAACCACTCCGACTGCCGACTCCGACACACTTAGCAGCTATAAACAATCGAACACCAAAAATAGATTTTATTACCGAAGCAATTGAATTCAATGTCGGTGCAGCGGCAACAACAATGCTCCTTATAGACACGAACAATTTAATTTAGATCCTACGATATTGTGTTAAGGTTAAAATATGCTAAAATTGTGGAGATAACAATGAACGCCTATTCTCGCCGGTCTCAGGACCTGTGGTTGAATCGTAACAGAAGTAGAACAGTTATTTTATTGTTACGGTTTGTTTCTTGATTGAATTCTAGAACTATGACCGCAAGGTAAAATAGTTGGCTATTAATTTGATCATAAGTAGGTAATATATCACATACAACCCACGAACTCAATTTAGTTTACAACGCGACCAAATGGATCGACCAAGAACAAACTTGTCTAATTTATTTAAAGCCTATTTTACAGTCACACAGTAACATATTAAAAAGTTCAATTGAGCCCAAAACAATTAAAAAGAAATAAAAGACCGTGCAATGAATGCCGTCAATTTATAAAGATTTTCAAATGATGGATGAAGAATGAAATTTATTACAACAAGAGCAAGTTGCATTTTATTACAATTAAAACTTACTTACGCGTTTATTATTACAAATTTGTTACCAAAGCTACTGATTTACTTCACAGTCAAGAGATAAATACACCCAAGTTCATCAAACTGCAAACAATAACCAAAGGACTAACTATATGATATTGTAAGTGAATCTGGAAGGAAGAATGGAGGACGTAGAAATTACTTATTATGATGGAACACAAGTACCTCCCCGGATGAACTATGGATTGTACGTGAACTTAACACAGACATTAAACGGTTTGACCTTACAACAATCTGCATGTTACAACAAAATTGTAACAAGAATACCACGCATCGTATAATGCGAACGAACAAAAAGGAAAAAACGAACTGCTGTCCCTTTGTCTAGCTGAAGACTATTGTGTAAGAGTTCTTTTGCAAGAAACGAAGATTAGTTCGTGTGACGATGCACAGTGCACACCACATTGTTATCTTTGAATGCAGGAATATCCAATAGTCTACTTCTTACTATTGCACACATAGCTTTAATGAAGTTACGCATATGTATGCAGAATCCATTGATATATTTTTGTACATTGAGGGACACTGAAGATGTCGTGTGCAATATTTTTTAAATCTAGACATAAACTTCGTAACAAGACTAAATTCATTAAAAGAACTTAATCTTAAAATTATTGGTATGTTATTGAAAATGAGTAAAAGAACTAACTACGTAAATATAAATATAAAATTAGAAAAATAATGAGATAAAATAAAAATGAAAAGGCCAATAATATCAGCATAGAGATCTACAAACGCTGACATTAAAAATATCTCAACGCTTCGACTAATATATGCCGCGGAAAAGCAGTGATAGGAAGCCATATTTCTTGGTTGATTTCAATCTATTTTAGCCCAGATTTATCTTCCGCCTAGATTTCTTTAAATGCCTGTTTGCTCTATTTCGAACGCACATTTGAGTTTTAGAAATGATAATGACAATGCCATATCATTTGCCAAAAACTTTAATCACTATCATTTTTTCTATACGTGCAATGTGCAAAAAAGATTACCGTATAGTATGTATTGTATTTCTTATGAAACTTAGAAATAAACATTATTTTCTCAATATACAGTCTCAATTCGTATAGTTTTGTCATTTTTAAATTTATATTATATATTTAATAATCAATTCCTTTGAAATTAAACCGTAACGTCTAATTTTGCGAATTTATAGCGACCATAATTATTTTGTTGACGCGATCTAGGTCACGTGATTTATGACTATTTTCCTGGAGCGCGACAGACATTGTACATAAACCCGATTCCCCGAATATTCGTAATAACAATATCCTAGCCGCTAGGACCTAGCGGATATTATGAGCGTGCTCCTTGAGCTATAATGAATTTGACCTAATCATAAATTCTAATTGGTTCATAAATCAATTAATTTTAAAAAAGAATTACTAATGTCAAACTGTGCTTCCTGTTATTTGCACCTATTTAGCAATCGTAAAATATTTAAGACATATCATAAGATTAGACTAAAACAAGAATTATCAAGTCATTAAAGTCCAAAAGACTATTTGTCCAAAGACGGCGAAGACCGGACGTAATCAATTGATTTAAATAAAGCCAACGTACAATAGTCGTCCAAGCAGTTATCAAGACAATGTCTGTTAATTAATCAAGAACCTTTTATATGTCGGTTTTAAGAAGAAAAATAAGTAGAGAAAAATAAGGCCTGTAGGCAAAATCGGAATACCAGCCAGTCATAGCCGCTCCAGACCCACAGAGATCAGTCACCCCATTAATTGTATTTCAATTATTAATTAAACGAAAAAACGTGATATTTTGTTATAGAAATTGAAAGAGGGGAGGAGGGGAGGTGTCAGGGGAGTAAGGGGTTGAATAGAAGCAGCAAAAAGAAGCAGCAGCAGGCAGCCAACGGTCGTTCGACTCCATTATACTTAATGATTACCCAATGAGCAGATATTCAACTCCTGATACCTAGACGTTATCTTGATTAATAAAGTACAGGTATTTCTAAAAGTTATCTAACTTTCACTACAATACGAAAAATGAAATGTGTAAGTAATCAATCATTTATTTAACTCTTGTTACGTCTTATGTTGACTGGTAACTGGTAAAAACTTATTTTAAATATATTTCTATAAGAAATTGTCCTAAGGACGAAAATCAAACAGGTTTACAATCAAACATTGACGGCTATACCGACGTTAAGTACCGAATGACTCATTAGTGTTTCGTAATCTAAAGCAGAATTAACCATTTTTTGTTTGGATGCTTAAAGATTATCTCATGTTGCTCTCCCCATTTGACATCATACACCAAAAATTTACTAAAATAAAAATATATTTCTCTAATTCCATTTTTTATCATCTGTTAGGTACCTACCTATAAAAGCTATTGTCAAAATTCAAACGCTCTGTTCATGTATATATTTTTAAAGAACTCTCATTTAAGGAAATTAAAAATATTTTTATTAACATTATAATCCTACTATTTCAAGTCAATCATTTGAGATATTTTCGAGGATTTGAACACAGCTCGGAAGCAGAAATATTGTAAAAAACATAAAATACACATCCAAGTACATTATTTTAAAGCGTTCAAGGACTCAGATATAATATCTGGGCGAATGCTTGATGCATGGTAAAAAGTTTATAAATTCGTTTTACAGAATCGTCGACACCAGTTTACTGGCGAAGGCTGATGACTTACTGGAACCGCTGGTTTGTTGTTAATTAACGACCGTTATGGCCGGCGGCGTTTTTGACGATGTACCAGATTGCACATGTAATTTATATGCATTTTAACTGACATAAACATCGAGATTTACATTACAGTCTGCACTTGTTGGCAAATGGGTTTCGATCGAAGGGGTTGACTCCATGATATTGATAGGATTATTATTGTTTTATCTTATCTTTATCTTGCCCCGTGTCTAATTGCCATGTCGCACGCGAAAGTTGCTCGTACGACAACGACACAGAATAAATTTTGTCACATATCGGTGCGTATTTGACTAAGGACAGGTCCATAAAGAGCCCTGTGTTTAAATGTTGTCGTGATCGTTGGTCGGTCGATTATGTCAGCTAATGAGAACGAGCCAGATTCCTTTATTCCAGAATAGCCATGTATTTACAACCTCTCTTATTACTTCAGTATTGTTTGACGTTAGGTAAATATGTCTATGAGCTGTAGCTATTACCTCCATAAGGATTCCTATAGTTAGTAAGCTAACTTTAAATGCTTTGATGCGGCATGTAATTACCGGAAATTGAGGTCATTAATTAAAAACCATTTAAGAGTTAGATAAAATAAAATTTAATATACTATGCAACACGTTGAAAAATGTAGTTTTAGCTGGTTAATCTTAGTTATAACAAAAACAGGTTACGACTGTAGCTTTTAAATAATAAAGATATTAATATACCATTATCACAATTGATTTGTCATTTAATAATAAAATAATACGTGGTCTTTATTTGCTTTATTACCAATCATTTTCGCCTCAACCTCGCAAATGATGTCATCTTCCCACACACACTTGTAATTGACATACACAAAGGCAAATGATGAAAAAATACTCTCCTTTGATCATCTTAGATCGTGTACACAGATTTATCTAGATTTTAAAAGGCCAGTTCCTCTTTACAACAGCGAATGTCAACAGAAAATCACATTTATACAAAAGCGCATGTATCGAACTCTTTAGAAAAGCAGAAATTTTGGAACAGTTGGTAAACGCATTGCAATGGTATCAAAATAGCATAAGGAAATTAAATAATAGTAATTTTACGTTAATGTAACACAATAATTCAATTCGTAATAAAACGCATGTATTGCTGCTATCAGCGCATTTATAGCCAATCGCAAGTTCAAGGCAAAGGCTTCGGAGATATTATTGACTTATGACGATAGCGATAGAGCTCAAAGTATTCTCAACGGCAGTTGAGGTCGTTACAATAAAAGTTTTAAAACTGCAGTCACAAATTGTTACGTGGCGGTGGTCGGCAACCTGATTGTACCGTTAACTGAGACGCGCAAAACTGACCTAGTGCCGGGAAAGTTATCAGGGACGACGGAGTTCCGCTTTAAAACCCGTACCAAACCGACATTTTCAACTGGCAGCTACAAGCTACCAAGTTAAAATAGTGTATTAAAATCTACAAACTTCTTCCATTTGAGAAAAAAAATGAAACGAAAAATTATTGATTCTGATTTTGCTTTACCGTATTAATCTGTATTTCTAAACACGCTATTTGAACCACTAGTACAAGTGATCTCGAGATATGGTGAAAGAAGGATGCCTATCAATCTTAAAATAGCAGAAACGAATCCACCGACTAGATGATTGCAAAAATCAGCCTTGAAGAAGTATCTAACTGATGTGACTCAAGGATATATCAACCCATTCTAACCAGTAAGATAAACAGTGCTGCGACCAAGGATGATGACTATATGGTCAAGATGACTTTAGACACAGCTTCTGTTAAGTAACCTAATCCCGTGGAATTACGCAATGGGTCATCAAAATGCGATAAAATCACTAACGAATCACGGCGCTGATGTCATGCCATACGAACATGAAGCAGGACATCCTAATGACTATTTTACTACACGGGCAGATGTTGTTAAAGATACTACTGATACACTTATTAATGTAAGATACTTCAGTACGGCACAGACTCCTAATGAACATTAATTCGTTGCAAGTGGAACTGATTCAATTGTTATCACCATTTCAGATGGCATTGACCTTTGTCAAAACAATTGTATCATTTGGCTCGACACTTCGAGATATTCATACGGTGACCCGTTTAGGTGAGACTCCGAATTTAAACAAGGTAATTTTTCTGACTTTACAGTTAGGGAAACGTGTAATCATAAACGAGTATTTAAGTCGGCCATTGATTCCAGTAAGACAAAAAAACTGTGACCTGACAATTTTGCATAGTAAATCAGTAAGTGAGAATTTTGATCTCGTGATTTTTAAGTTCGCGCAATTTTATCCAATCGATTGACAGAGTATGTTTATAACTCAATCATAACGAAGCGAAAGCATTTTAACTTGTTACCCGACTGCGACAGAAGGAGGGTTATTTTGTTAAATAGTTAAATCAGAGCAATACAGTCGCTGAAATGGTGCTCGCTATCCTTCTCTAAAATTGTGCCACGAAACGCACGATACTGTCCCGAGCGTTCTATAAATACGAGAACTTGTTGGGTTAAATTGGCATGTAGAAAAATGTACTCAAAACGAGGCCTGTTCAGAAGATGCGAGTCAGGGAGTTCCCGACGAACGTGGATTAAGTATATTTATAGTTTGATGCGGGGTCGATGTTCCGCAGTCTCCCACGCCGCGCCACCGGGACGCTGTTCTAGACGTTAACAATTCTAATAGCTAATGGTATTTAATCAAGAACTATCCGTAATTATTCACTAGCTTCCAAGAAAATTTCTAAACGACAAGCCAGCGCTTCTGAAAGAAAAAAAACATTAATTTTGTTAAAAGCAAGCTTCTTTTGATAGAAGCTAGGAAATATAATAGAGGACAACAACCACGGAACAAACAAATCAAACACAATTTTGTCACACTGCACAGCAAATAGACATCAAACGCCAAGCGTTTGCTCCCAAATAGTTTCATTGAGAACAAATTGGTATAAAACGTTTAAAGTATAAACACCAAAAGCCTTAAATTGGATCCTAAAAAACAATTTAAACGTTTCAGACAAGCCAACCGACAATTTATCTGAACGACATCGTATGTGTGGCGCGAAACTGGAAAGCTGCGAAGTAAGTGGGCCCATAATGGAACGACGGTTCGTGCGTTGCCTATTACGGAGATTGGTGCGTGGCAGTTTACGACCCCTGTTCGACTCCAAAATGTAGGTTACATCACTTGTGTGAAGTCTGTGGACATCAGACGTCAAGTGACTCATAGCCAACAACTTAAAACAAGATACTTGGAATTAGATGGATGGAATAAAAACAAGCCAATTCGATGTGCCGGTTCAGAGCTCGAGGTTAATACATTATGTAGTTGTAATATTGTAAAAGATGCAATTTTGTCGAACAAAACAATAGGTGTCAATAACTTTAAAACGAACGTTTCCGTTATAATATATACCCAAACAATAAGGAAAACTAATCTCGCAATAAGGAATCGTTTAGAAGCAGTCAGGTGTTTTATAGTCCCATCTTGATGATTAAGAATACAACAAACTAGAAAGTATTATAATTAAAGCTAAACTTAGATAGGTTTTTAATTATGTTAACTACGTTATATCGTTTATTACAGATTAAAGTATTATGGAAAGGAGAATGACATGGTTGGCGGCGGAAATAAGTATAATTTTGCCCATACCGCTGAGTTGTGGTAACTCATTCATAGTCTTAGTGTCACCGTAATAAAAATAGCAAATGTCTGCGTCTGCGACGATAGTGAAAAATGAAACAGGTGATGCGACAACGTTTGTAGACAAGGCAGAATGACAAATAAACCTCGGTCGTTCAACTTTACACACAGGAAGCCAATGTTTCCTTGGAGCTCACCTACATTCGAATAATCGTCTATGGGAATTCGAGAGATTTCTCGATTCTTACGTAAATACATTTCATGAATTGCAATACCAGCAGGTTGCATGAATACATAACACTTACGCAGGAAACATAGCGCTTATTTTTGACAAGATTCCAAAAACTAAAAACAAATAAACAACTAAAACAGTGTTCGTAAAACGTGCAAGTTGCCGTTGTATTTTTTCGCAAAACATTCGTTCAGACAACGAAAATAAATCTAAGCTTACTAATTACTCCTTGGACAGCGTCCCAGCAGATAAACACCTAAGCTCCAGCCAAAAATACATAAGATGGCGTCGGGTTCATAATAAAACAATTTAATGGGCCAACGCGTTTTCCGCGGTGACGAAATCATCGCCGACGCATTCGGCTTGCGTAACCTGGAACGAAATCTGTGCAAGAGAAAACTGTGTAAGGTCGAAATAATTATACTACATCTGCGGATTCAATCGAACCAACGTAAATATACGAATCACGAACCCATTCGGTACTGTTTGTTTACCGTTGCGTCCGGTCTTCGACGTAAATGAACTGTTATATTCAACTGTTATATTAAAATGAAATAGTCTGGCTCTGTATTGTACCATAAGTAACTACAAAGATGGTGCGATTTAACCCATTTTAATATGTTTGATAGTTTGACCTGTCCGAATTGCTTGAAAATTTGTATGTCGAATGACGTTTTGACAATACAGTATTTTTAATACCATCGAGCTGATTCGATGCTGGTGAATGATGATAGAGATAAATAATGGAACTCAGTAACTTATCAAGGCAATCTCGCTGTGTTTAGGGTGATTGCATTTGGGTATATGGGCCACTTTGACGATAGCAGCTACATATAATTTGAGGGTCCGTCTGACTTATCCTACGAAGAATGAAGGTAAAGACGTGTTTTAGTATGTTTTCCTATAGATAATTGTTTCAATAATGATATGAATTAAATGCATAGTAGGTAAAACAAATTGTGTTTCTCATTTTGCAACATTATCCCTTATTCGTAAATCAGGTTCGCTCTGTAAGAACTTCCCGTATTTCCTATTCAATACCGGTTAGAAGGAAGCAACACTGAACAAGATTTACTATTTCTTATGGAATCATTACATACAAGAGCACTTGAGGAATTTATATACTCAATATTTATTATATTAAACTTATAGTAGGTAAGTCAAATACGGAGATTGTAAAATAATCATTAATCACATATCTTCGTCTTAATATATTTACATTACAAACCTATCAATAAGAAATTTATATTATTATTCAACTTTTTAGCTAATGGTTTTCCTTGTTGGTACACTGCACGAATTAGTTACGCAAATTTTGATAACGAATAACTATTATTATTTTAAAATAATATTACAGTAATAATAATACTCCCGTTATTTAAGTTTATATATTTCCTCTTATTCATAAGAGACATATTTAGTAACTAAATATGTCTCTTATGAATCGCCAAAAGGAGACCTTTATTTTATTGCGACAAATAGGCGTTAAAATCTTATTTCTTACTTACTACAAGTTTTTCAGGATGGATGGATGTTTGTTAATCTTTCACAAAAAAATTACTGAACAGATTTTGATCAATTGATTTGTAGGAAGGAGAATTATCATTATGACCCATAAATTTCCACGACTAAGGTTCGGGATAGAAGTCCAATCTGAAATCCTATGTGGATCATTGTGGGTGCATTGTTATTGGTAATCATGAGAATTAAGATGCACTAAATTAAAACAGAACTTTCGCGGACAAACAGACTTCATCATCACATTTGCATAGGTATTTATGGGATATTTTCCACGGTTCATGTTGTTTTTGAGGCCTCAATATTTCGGCGCAGTTGCATGCACTTTGATCGTGGAAACAACATGAATCGCGGTAAATATCCCGTAAATACCTATGCAAATGCCTTACATGAAGGTATTTCTTGCTGTTGACCATTCCTCCAAAAATCAAAACAATAGACATGAAGAGCATTGTTAGATACTGCTTCTCGGCAGTTTTCGAGTGGTCGGTAACAATCCGGGCGAGCTAAAATAGTACATAATTATGTACATAGACACACTATCTATTTCAACTCAGGGGCGTATTACTCTAGGACCAAAAGGGCCACGGCCCAGGGCGGAAGGCTGAAAAGGGCGGCGGAACAGCGGCGACAGAATTTAAGGCACTGGGTGCTAAAAAGTGGCAACAAACCTTACAGGGTCGCTGAACGATGAAAGGCAATTTTGGCCCGGGGGGCTGCATTTTTAAATAAGCCGCTGTCTCAGGTAAAACAAACTTACAAGGGCGCTGAACGATGACAAGACATTGATTGTGCTCGTGCTTGTCCCCAAAAGACCCCAAAGACCCCCGTCTGAATTCTAAAATACGCCGCTGTTTTAGCTATAACCGGACAATAAATTCACAGAACACACGGACGAACAAATCTGGCGATTGTTTACGCGCGAGCGGCGGTACGGGCGCGGCGGAAGCGCCGGAACCGCGCGTCATTGGCTCGCGTCCGAGGGCTGCCACCTGTACGTCAGATTTGAAAATGGAATAATGGGGGAAGTATCTAATCGAATTATAATTTTGTTTTTAAATTGTTCTGGGTATTGGGTAGCAATCACGTAAAAATGAAGTCACTTGTGACGAAATTGACGGAGACGGAGAGAGGAAACATACACCTTTTTATTGTTTACTTGCACAAATATGGATATAAATTTGTTACATATTAGTTTGATAATTAATACACAATTTAAACATTTAGCAATTTAACTAAGGAATTGAATTCGATCAATTTTTGGCTTTGGCTTGATGACTCAGTGGATTCTTAGTAATTTAAAAAAGTACTAAGTCATACCATTACATATCTATCAACAACCAACCCAAGTAACAACAGGAGAAAAGCGAGTGAAGTCGCAATGCCAGCCCTATTCTCCGTCAAAACTTGGCCACCAGCTCTTCATTCATGCCATCATCCGTTCACCATTCGTCATTCCCAAGATAAGTGATACGACGAGCGCAATATTGTTTATGGACGCAACAGTCTCATTAGATAAAACAATTTTGGGTTAGTCGTCATGGATCGCTGATGCCTCTATGGCATCTTGTCAAATTGCATACCTAGTCAGACACGCCACGAATCAGCGCTAATGTTGCAGTAGGTTTCACGGTTTTATGACCGTCTGTGCTTGTGGACAGCTGATATTTACCTTGCATTATGTAACTTTTCAATGATGTCAGTGTTTGCAGCTAAAATGTCTGAAGAATGCTCGCGATAAACACTAAAGCTGACGACTGAGACATGAAAAGTGTGCGGACAGCCAAATTGGTAGGAATAACACAAAAATTTAAGCCCATTTTTCATGCCATTGACTAAGAACATATCAACATATCAACCACTAGCTACGGAACGAGTGAAAAATGATTTGAAATAAGAAATAAGAATTTGAACTAGAAAATAAATTAAACCGGAGCCTGTTTGTTTTTATGTAGGTAACGGCTATTTGTGCATAGCCGGAATTCATG
>DWIY01000864.1:0-11380 GCA_018248615.1 Erynnis brizo brizo
TCCTATTGACATAAGTGTCATCTATGATTACTTAAGGGACCATTAACGTTAATGAATGTCTCTGAGTACGGCTGTAAATTCTGTTTCTAGTCCGAGTATGTTCTTGTCTTGTGTGTGTCCATGTTCCACCCACCACACAGAGAATGCTAGTATGGGGCTATAAGTGTTAAGCGAAACATTTATGAGACGATGGCATATAGTTATACTATTATACTAGTATGCCATGATCAGATGCTTGATTATAAAAATTCCTAAACAGACAGAAATACTTACAGAATATTTGTCCAGTTCTTGTTTAATGAAGAGGGTGACAGTAGTGTAGGGTTCTAATTTAGCGTTCCATTTTGTCACGAACTCGTCTAGTAAGTGCAGCTTCTTTTGGAAAATCATCCAGTCTTGTTCAGCAATCAATGATAAATCTAAAATATATTCGAAGATCAATCAGCAACAGTCAATACTATATTGAACCCGTTATAGCTTTTGTACACTTCCAAAGGCGGCGGCACATTCATCTTTTATATGGCCACACCAATATCTGCCTTCAATAATGTTGTTAATGTCAAGTTTTACACATAAAAGACATTTTCATTATTCGAGAAGTTGCCAGTAAGGGCGTTTTAGTGTCACGCGGGATTGGCCCGCATGCGTTTATCACGCTTTACAATAGACACATATAATGAAATTATTCTTTGCAGGTGCTACGCATGCGGGCCAATCCCACGTGCGTGAGCAAATCCGCGTGACACTAAAAACGCCCTTAGGTGGAGAGGTGTGCAGAAACTCCGGTCGAACTACTAAATAGTACTTTTTAAAATACAATCTTACCATCATTATACTCTTTAAGAGGAGACCAAAGTGTTTTATATTCTTTCTTTAGGTTTTCTGCTTCTTTCCAATGTTCACTGATGTCAAATTTCATATTAAACTTCTCGCTTTCCTTTCTACAAGGCAGAGTGAAATTAGTATTTTTAAATTATAGAATATTGTGATACAGTTGTGTTGACCAACAAAAACTGTTATAATATTTGACAATCATATAACAATATACATCAACCTGTACTTGGGCACTTGAAAATTATTACTGTTGTAAAAATTATAAAAGCTCAGCCACTCCCACTATACATTTGTAAGCTTGTCCAAGGCAGCAAGGGCGTCATACCTGTCCGTCATGTCCACATACGTGAGGTGGACGTGGCGCGCGTGTCCTCAAGACAACAGTTAAAATAATCACTAGTGTTTTGAAAAATTATAAAAGCTGAGCCTGTGTACATACATCAGGTCATCCTTCTCAGCAAGGAGCTTGTCAAAGTTAGCAAGGGCTTCAAACACGGATTCGCAACGGTCCATCATGTCTGCGTAGGGGACGGCGCGCGTGCCCTCGAGCCGCGGCCGCGTCTGGCTCCAGCGCGACAGCCACGCCTCCACGCTGCTTGACAGGTTCTCCCATTCACCGGTGAGACTAGATTTCACTATGTCGGCCTAAAATATTATAAAAGAAGTGCAATAATAACATGTTTGTTTCGGATCCACTGCAGCTAGGTCACCAGTCATGCCCAGATTCTCAAGAAGAAGATAAATTAATGTCAATCTTACCTGATGTTCAAACATTTGCCGGTGGGTAGCCAACTGTTCACGTATCTTCTGCCACTCTTTTATGGTGCTGTCTACGAAGGGATCACCTCCCCAGTTGCGTAACATATGTCCTTTCTTCTTTAAGCTCTCTACTATTTTCTCAATCTAAGAACCGAGCATATTGGTTTATACAGGTTATCGTTTATACAGATAATTATATTTTATGGTTATAAAAAGCTTTAATAAAATTAGGTCTAGCAAATCTTCTTGCTGCACGATATTACATCACCAATTTACGTGACGGATTCAATTCAATACGAAGAACGAATAATGCAATTACTCGCGAGTGCCCTTGCTTTTTTTATATGCCCCAAAATTACATAAAAATATGTTACCTCAGGTATTTTGTCCTGCACGGCCTGCTGCTTCGCGCTAATATCGGCGAGTTCCTTAGCGTTCTTAGGCAGCGCATTGTTATCGACGACGAGTGCAGCGCTGGCCATGAAGGAGTGCAGCTCGTCGGCGTCGGCGCGGCAGCTGGCCTGCAGCGACGACACGAGGCTCGCCCACAGGTGCCGCGCCTGCGCCTCGAACTCGCGCCGGAGCCCCACTGTGCCCACGGTGATCCACTCGATTTTCTCGTCATCGCTGTTCAAATTGCACAATTTCAATCAGATAATGGTTCGAAAAACAAACTTTTCTTATACTTACTTGCAAAAAGAAAAGTTATATAAAGAAACTTGGTGACTAATTAATTATCAAAATATTTTTTGAGTAAAAGTAACATTACATAATATCAATGTAATGAAGAATAGCAATATGAAGTTGAATATAATAATAGTATTAGTCTCCATCTACACATAACTCCTTTAAACCGGAAATACATGGCGATAATTTACCATCAGGCGGCCCACCTGATATTTAGTTCTTATTCAAAAATCACATATTATTATACTATACTCACAAAGTCATTTTAGCGACAGTCTGTCCATAAGCCTTGCACGCCTTGAAGTTGATTTCCCAATGCTGCGGTTCCTTCAGGTGCTCCTTACAGAGCGCGTCTAGGTCCGGCACTGCGGCGAGCGCGGCGCGGCGCGACCATGCGTCTGCGGCCGACTGCAGTGCGGCCAGTGCGGCTTCCAATTGACAGACCGCCTTGTTGCCGAGCCAGCTGTGCCTGAGAATAGGTATGCATAATAATATGGTGTACTTTAGCAAAGGCAGATCTCCCACCCGAGGTGATCATGCCAGGAGAGCGGCCGTGCTCCGATTACGTCATGTCATAGTTTTGAGTATAAATAGTATCATATACATATGTTAGCGATATCGAAAGCTTCTATAGCGTGATTCAGGATCGTGTGGCGTCATCTATTGACGAGTGGAGGAAGTTTTACGCAGTAGGAGCGTTTTAATTTAAAATTATATCATAAAACCTCTATGAATGAAAATTTTGTCCAAGTTGAACCCATAGCTTAGCACACAACATTGCCACTCACCCCATCATCATCTCACTTTCACCGAGCAGTCAACATTATTATATGTCAAAAAACTCATCTTGATTTATATATTATATTATTATCTATTATCTAACTATTATCTACATATTATGTAGAAAGGGAGAAAGGTATAAAAATGTAATAAGTACTTGTCGACGATAGAGGCGAAGACAGATTGATTTTCCGTGTGGGAGGCGTTGAGCGGGACGAACTGCGCGGGCAGCGCCACGAGGCGCCGCAGCGTGTGGTAGTGCTGCGCGCGGACCTCCTCCATCGGCGGCTGCACTCGCACGCGGTGTCCGCTGTTAATGTACAATTGTACATTGTACATTGTATTTGGGAAAAGGGAAAATTGGGGGAAAGATAAGCTAACCTTCAGGGTTCTTACTCGAGGGATCCGGGTTTCAATCCCAGTGGTACGCACCATTAATTTCCTTTAGAGTTATCTGTTCTTTATAAAGTTAATTGTAAAGGGAAATCTTGCGAGGGAACTTGTATGCCTTTGAGTTCTCTATAATATTACCCGCAATACTGCGCTGGGCCAGCGTGCTGAACTAGGCCTACTTCCTTCTCATTGTGACAGGAGACCCGACCCTGCAGTGTGTCCACTTATAGGCTTATGTAGATCAATAAAACTTTCAAGGTGTGCAGATAAAAATACAAATATTTTTTTAAATAAATAAAAATAAAATTTCACAATACATAATAAATTCTTACCGTAATATTAGGTCAACCTTGACATGTGGGAAATGCGTATGGAGGGAGAGCAAAGCTTTGATGTACTGGCACTCCAGGGCTTTATACAGCTGCACGTCCCAGTGTGACCTCCACATTTCTGTGTTCTTGTAGCCATTTGCTTCAACCTTAAGCCAAAAGAAAAAGTTTTTCTCTGAACCATAAATAAATTTAAAACATGTTCATATTATTATGTAATAACGAGATTTTTTTCCACATTTGGATATAGCAAAATATTTTCCAGAAATCCAAAAATCGTTAAAGTGTTACTTCCATCTCCATATTTCCAACAAATTTGTACCCTTATGATTATGGAAAGTAACCTACATAATAATATGTCATATGCATTGAGAGTAAACCAAGGCTCTCGAACCTCAGTTTCCTGAAATTAAACTCACCTTTTCAATTATGTCTCTTATATCCTTTATTTTCTTCTTCCATTCAGCGTGCTTAGTAAGCAATTCAGTATCTAATAGTTTTTCAACTATATTGCGGATAGCCACATGTTGACTGGTCAAATAGGTGTTCTGAAAAATAGATACTTAACTGTTTATATGAAAATTTTCAGATATTTTTTAGACATTCGATTTTTAAATCATACATCACTTTTATAAAATGTTAGGTACTGACACAGTACATTCTAATAATGTTGCAATATAAAACAATGCCCGCTTCATTATACCTGAGCTTCCAACTTCAAGACCAGTTCCTTGAGCCTGTCTGTGTAGGCAGCGAGTTGCTGAGCATCGGTCCAGTAGACCGGTTTCTGGTCCTGCACCAAAGCCGCAAGTTCACGCGCCCCTTGGAGCATCATGGGCCTCGTTGACAGTATCATCCGCTCACCCAGAGTGTTGTGGAATGATGCCACCTGGAATTTATATTTTTAGAAATTGAGTGAATTAATAAAATAAAATATAAAATAGACGAGAGATGAAGATCAGAATAGTACAATGTATACTAGTGTATTTTAAAATGGGTTACAAGATCAAAAATGAATTTTTTTTTAAAAGATAACGGGAATAAACATTTTTCGAAACATTCTAATGGACTTGAGTGTAGGTAAAGTAAGACAATAGGACCTATTGTCTAACTGTACCTATTGAATAGGTAGTAAATAACACATGCCAATGGCAAATAGGCCACTTACAGTCCGTTTTTTACTCTTGACCTATTTTGATGACTGTTTATTTATGTACTGATGATTATATTGCTTATATGTATATGACGTTTTACTGAAAAAAGTTTACAATTGCTTAAGAAAAATAAATGATACTTAATAGAAATCTGTTTCAGTATTAAATTACAATTCGTTTTTAATCTTTTTTAATTTTATGTCTGTGTTCTTTTTAAATAGCAAATTAAAATAGAAATACATGGTAAGATTGTTTACCAAATTGGACAAATGTAAAAAAATGGACTGTAACTATGTAAATATTAAGTTGTCACTGCTTGTATGTTGACTGCATGTTGACTGTGGTGTTCGCCTCAAGTAAAGTATATCTAACAACCTCATCTCTCGACCTGAAACGAGACATGAAGTACGTGCTACAAAACAGGTTAAGAAATTGGTGGTAAAGTTCCTCTCCGGGTGAACTCAGAGCTGTTATGGCATTACCACGTTGGACTTGAGCGTATGGCCTGTATTCACTTTGATTAGTTCGAGGGCAGGTGCTTAGTGACGAGGTGTGGACAGCGACTGATTAGTGCAAGTGATTAGTTGGTTGTGTAGTAACGTGATTAGAAGCGTGTTCTATTTTTTTGCGAGTGGACTGCGAGTAGCCACGTCCCGCGCCCCTCCCTTCCCCTTCACTCGCAGCGTGCTTGCGTCGGACGCACGCTTGACTGAATTTACTGCACAGAGCCACTAACAAGAATTGGACACTACTCGCACTACACACCTGCACTCGCACTAATCAAAGTGAATACAGGCCTTTAGTTACGTTTTTTAGTAATTGGGATGTAGACAGTAATTCCTATAAAAAAGTACCTACTTTGAAAAACGTCTGAAAACGCAGCTCAACTTCCAATATCTTTAAAAAATGATTTTTATTGCGTGCGAAAACAATAAAAATTAAGTCAATTGACTTGAAATACTGATGACGTCATAAGTAGTGTCCTTTAGACAAAACGTAGATTTTGTATGAAGAACCCAGCTTTTTGACGTCATTTTTTGTTTTTGACAGTTCAATAAAAGTATCTCAATTGCCTATGTGTCTACATCCCCATTGTCGCGGTTTCAATTTCACCAATTATATTTTTTATGCTCTGAGCAATTGTGTATAGATGAGGTGTATAGATGAGTTGTGTGAGAGATACTTATTAAAACTACCTGTGACTGGAGCATCCAGGGAAAAGTCATGCAGCACTGAACCATCGTTTAGGCGTTCTCCGCAAAGCCGTATTGCCGATACTAGCAACCAATCGCTTGGACAGTTAAATATTTCAACTCCTGCTTGCCGTGGCGGTATTACTGGCAAGCCATCTACAAAAAATATATCGATATTACTTTCCAAAGTAAGACGATCTTATTTTTTTGTATTGTATTGTATTTCTTTTTTAATTTTTTAATTATAATTTTAACTTTAAAAAAGATCAGCAATGAGTAGTGGCTAAGAATTCGGCTCTTCACTCAAGAGGTTTGGGTTCGAGTCGATACTTGAGTTTCCGTAATGTACTTAAGTGATGTCCATCAATCTGCAGCCACCAGGCAAGCGTGGTACCTACACTAAAGTTGATATACCTTGCTCGTTAGAGAGTGGTTCACTTACAGGATAGAGACAAACCTAAACGTTAGTTTATTATTCTTATTTATTGTGTTTTCACAAGAATATTGTATTTATGATTCTCACCTGTATCGTAGTTTGGTATTTGCATATCCCCAGCATTGGTGTAAGTGATACTGCATGTTGTAGGAATTCTTTCTATGCACATAGCATAGTTAAGATTATTCTAAAACATTTTTGCAATTGAGCTATTATTCCTTAGTTTTGTAATAAGGATTACCTATCTATGATTATGATTAGGTTGGCAGGGCTGGCAAAATGCCACCGGCCCCCGACCCTATGGGGGGCCCCGTCCGAGAGAAAAATTACGTCAATCTTTTTTGCCGCTTATCAATGACAAACAAACATCAGCAGTATGTATATAATGGATTAATCTAAAATGTGAGTAATTTCTGAGAATACTCGCTGTATTTAATTATTAAAATTAAATTTCAACGTGACGATTTTTACTAGAGTGGGGCCCCATCCAATTAATTTGCCACGGGCCTCTCAGATGCTATATTTACGCCACTGCGTATGCTTGGCAATTTTTTCTTTATTGTCACAAAAAAAAATTTTGAAGAGAAAACTTTAGCGGCGCTGAGCACTTTTTGGTACGGGTAAAAAGGAAAAAAGCGAAACATTCATAAATAAGTGTATTTTGTTATAGAAAAAAGCTAAATATTATAATTATTGTGATTTTGGATTCCACATTGCGATTATTAGCACTCAATTTTGTGTTTTAATTGAACTGTCGTCCAAATCACCAAGAAAACTGCCGGCACTCCCGGAGTGCAACCCGTTGTTTTGTTTTATTTCATCATTTTAGTACCCTTAATATTTTGAAGTATTTATTTGTAATAAATAATGTTATTCCTTTGGTTATTCTATTGAGGAAGCCTTAGATCTCAGTTTCCCTAAAGCTTAAACTCGCTTACTGTGGCATATGACGGCTGCCGTTTTGATATTACTAGATGAGAATATTTTCTTGTTTAATACGTTTTAGACTGTGAAGAGTTTTAGTTTAAATTGTTAATTTTATCATTACAGTAATGAGTACATAAACTGTTAGACGTACCAAGTAACTGGGATATCTGGAAATACCAATGTCTGAATTATCTTGGTAATTAAACGATTTTAAGTAGCCATTAGTATCTTTGTAGTATTGAAGACATCCGGATGGTGCAGCTAGATTATCGGACTTGGACAGCTGTGTCACCTAAAATAATTAATAATAAATTTATAAGGTGATAGGTATAAAATAATGAGAAATTACATATTATGGGATTGATGTGGAAGAAATGTGCGAAAAGGCAGGCTAGCTGACATTTTGAGCCTAACAAGATCCATTCCACTATTATTAATTACTTAATTAATTTTTTTTAATTCTGTCATTTAATTTAATATATTAATTTATTTTAGATAAGTATTTATAATTTTTACTAAGTCGAGTTACACATGAAATTCATACAAATAGCTTCCCTTACCTATAAATATTTGAAATTTCATTTTTTCCAATTAGGTTTTATGTGAAAACCCCTCGATTGGTTAATTTATTAAGAGTCAATAAGATGCCTAACCTTTCCACATATTAACAGTTTATCGATTTATTTTTCACTTCGTCATGCATGTGCATGTGCCTACTTTATGTCATGTGTATGTGCCTACTTTATGTCTATTAAAATACAAGTCATTTGAGTGTTTGTGACCATGCATGCTTTTCTATTTTGTTGCAAAAAAAAAAATTTATTGCATATTGCATTAAAAAAAATTATATTGTTGCAAAAAAAAAACAAGAAACTAAAATTTTACTGCACATAAAAAAGTCATTTGCATACTCATTCTACTACAATGTGAACGAGGAATTAGGTGGAGGGGAAGGAAAATGTTCTTCAATAATAATATTAATATACCAATAAGTACTTCATAAATAAATTTGATCATTTGAATAGGTAGGTACCTACGATATAGGGTATTGTGGGATAGGGTAAGTAACTAAGTAGGTACCTACATACCTTTATTGCATACAATCGGTTCTCGGTAGTGACAGTCTGCACTGAAAGTGTAACAGGTCCAGGTAACGTACGTTACCGACTTCTATATAAACTGAAATAAGTATCTGAATAAGTATGAATAAGAATTTTGCAATGAATATTTTGACTAAGAGGACAAAAATTTCATCAAAATTACTGTGTGATGTGTTCATACCATGTTGTCCAGTATTTAAACCGCATAGTATTGGTATAATATTGTTTGTATCTTGCCCTGATACAACGAATTGATCTTCTTCGCATGTTCCTGAGTTTGGCGGCAGCATCTTTTATGCGAATAGAAATGAAAAGAAAAAAGTTTAATTACTTACTAAGGTATTTCAAATTATTTAATAACGGAATAGAATGGTTTAAAGAAAAGGTTTCAAATTACCTCAAAATATAAGAAGTCTAATCGAATTTGTTTGATATCTGCAGTGTGTTTCTCCACAGTAACTGCACACGATGTTATTTCTGCATTCGGTGCAGGAAAATCAGGATTGGTGAACCATCCTACGGGGGCTGAGTAGCTGCCATCACAAGAAAACTGAACTGTGTCAAAAGCAAAATAGAAATTAGAACTCCCTATCAAATTGACTAAAAAAAGAGTTAACGTTTATCATTAAATTTGTTACATTGTCACATCCTACTACTATTATAAATGGGAGTTTGTGATTGTTTAGGTATGTATGGATGGATGTTTGTTACTCTTTCACACAAAAACGGCTGAACAGATTTGGATAGAATTTGGTATGGACGTAGTTTATAACTAAAATCCACGTGGATGAAGTCGTGGGCGCAGTCTAGTTCATAATAAGTCGGAATAACACATGTTCAATTGATAAATCCCGTCATTGTGTCGGCATTTGCTCAAAGCCTTCCTGCTGCTTTGACATTAATTGTTAAAGGCACAATAGGTTCACGAATCAGTGCAAACCTTTATGCACAAATGTCAATTATGGCTTTTATGCCTTACAAAATACATGTTAAATTTCATTGCAGTCATGAGAAAAAATCATACATTCAGCGCAAATAAGCCCCCTTTTAATGCTTTGTTATAACAAAAATGTTGTGCCACCGAATTCGCTCAGCGAGAAGAGACTGACAAAGTCCTTACATATACCAAAACGCATTGGCAAACAGATGGTGTTAATTATTCAAAGTCTTCACGTCAAAGTTATCTAATTAAATTAGATTTATACAATTTCAACGAGTTAAAAATGTTTTATCCTGGTTCCAAAAAACTTAGAGGGTTTGTTAATGGAATTAAATATTTAACTATAAAAGTCTAAAAAATACTACTTTTCTAATAAACATGTGGGATTTCTTACGAAATGGAAGGTAAATTTTTATTTGGACTTTCTTATAGGCATTATAGGAATTTCAGTAATAACTAATAATAAGTCTTTAGGTCATTAATCATGGTTACCTTGGACGGCTCATCTCATCATACTATAATTTTAATTGGCATTTAAGTTATCGCTCGCCGCCTATCTTTTATTCGCCCATCGCCAAACGTACGCCCTACAAAGTGTAGAGTGGGTTGGGTGGTCTGTGGTAGAGTGTCACACTCTCCCCTACGCTTAGCCGAATTGCAATCATAAACACCCGTAGAAAATAAAAGGTCCTTTAAATCGATTTTGGAACCCCTGTTTTGAAAGCAAGCGCTCCAAATTGGCTTCTACATACTCTACAACTTGCAGTAATGAAAAAAGTTAGTTTGTGAAACACACGAGTGAACGAGATTAGGCAATATCCAGATGTTGGATTCAGTCCCAAATCCCAAAACGGGAATCAGTGCCATCTATTAGGAAAGGTGGACATCAATGAGAGAGGAGATAGATAAAGATAAATTGAATGATTTAAAGAAAACAGTAGACACATTTTATGAGATTATATTATGAATGTTAATTAGTTATTGCCATCACATTGTTTCGGTACTGACGAAGAAAATGGCAATCGCTAAACCGAATCAAATCAAATAACACGAGGTTACTCGTAGGTACTTACCGTCCCTTGGTAAAAGAACCTTTTTAAGCTCATTTTATTTAATCTATGAAAACCTTTCACAGAATAGATACTCATGATCACATACAGCTGATAGTTGATACATTTTGGGCTAACGAGGTACGATTCCACGGTAATTAAATTTTATATCAACTGCTTTGAAAAATATCTACTCTTAAAACGCGAGTGATAGGTGTTTTATGGTTTTACGATAGGAACAGTTAACGTGTTTACTCGTCGTTTCGATTTTAATTTTATTGCGCACGTAAAGAGCTGGGAATCGATTTTTATGCTCTATAAAGTTTATACAAATGTTAATTAGATTAGGCAGATTGTCACATGTCTGGCTATGTAGGTACCCGGCTGATTAATATTAATTATTTAATACGAATAGTGATATGGATGGTTGGGTAATTTGATGTTTGTTTTAACAGTGTTTTAAATTTTATGTCCAGGTTACAAACTACAATAATTTGTTACGCTTTGGAGCTCAACATCAGCCGTAATATATTTCTATTTCTTTGTTATTTACCGAATATCACTTTACAATTACATGTATCATACGTTACATACATAAATTGTATACGTTAATGAAATATCTACAATTAAGCAATTAACAATGTATCTATAGGTACTAACGGAAAATTGTATGAAGATGAAGTATAAAAAAAATCAGCGGGCAACTATGGGAATTTTCTCTTCTCACTTTGTTAGATGAACGTAAAAACCCCTGTTTAATTTATAGGTACTTTATTTTCCCTTATGACAACAATGATTA
>DWIY01000865.1:0-11379 GCA_018248615.1 Erynnis brizo brizo
GCTACCCCTCCCCCCTCCCCCTCCCCTAAATTCAGGGAGCACGATTCAAATATTTGACCCATTATGGATAGGTAGGTACCTAACTGTTTAGCAACCAGTTTTCCCCATGGTTTTCCCCAAGATATTTTTCCTTCAGAGTGACAACAAGTGACATTTATCGTGATAATACTTCGGTAAAATTGAAAAAACCTATTTAGGTTCCTTTCAAAGCCCTGCGAACGGTGATACTTTTGCTGTTGATTGAACATTATTCTGCAATCTTATTTATCTAGCGTTTATCTATAGCCAGTCATATTACCTTCTTGTTTCTGAGATGGACGTGGAATTCGTCCATTTCCTTTGCTTCGAGCAAGCCCCTCTTTCCCGCTGGACACCTTGGGTACCAGGGCCCAGGACTCCGCGACCGAACGGGGGCTAGAGGGGCCCCATAATTCTCAAGTGCCCTGGGCCTCCAATAGGTTAAAGGCAGTCCTGGCTTTGAAAGGTGCACTTCGAAGCCTGAATGTACGGCGGTAGCCCACCCGCCTAGACCTCAACTATGATGGAAGAACGACGAAAAAAGTATTAAAACGTCATTCTTTATTCAAAATGACTGTGTTAATTATGTCATTATCTATTTACGTTCCCTATTTCGTTACCTGCCTCCTTTTAACAAAAAGAACGAATTCGCAGAAGAGAAAGGGATTTTTTCTTTAGGTCTACCTTCCTAAATTTCCTACAAAAACTTGTGACCGAACCTAGTAATTAAGTAGGTAACTTAACTAAAAAACGATTAGTATTGAAAATTCAGAGAGAAATGATGATTTCTGAAGAATCAACGTAATTATGCAGGCTTTTAAGCAATTTCAACGTAATTTCCGGCTTTTAAAACATCTCTACCTACGCATAAATTTCTTGTCGACGAAATAAAGGCGAAATACTCGTCTCACTAATTTAAATATCAAAACAGTGTTCAATTAGGTTTGACATTCAATTCAATCAGTAAATACCTACCTATCAATTAAGTATATAGAAAATATCGAGTGCAATAGGTTGCCCCAGCTATTTATAGATCTGTAAGATAAGGACTGTACCTACCTCGTGTTTTCAACCAACGCATACCAAATAACGTAACTTATACCTTCAACTTTTAACCAAAATGTGAACTTCATTTAGGTAAGTAAGACAATTTAGTTTATATACTTACCTAAAAGACAACCCCACTTAATCTTATTAATATTGATTACATTTCATACTTTTAAACGCGTCACTCTCATTCGTTCTGAAAGCACTTGGCCTTGAAAATCTTTACGTGTACACAATACAAGTATATAACCATTTATCATGTTACGTAACTTTGCCGTAAACGCTTATGTATATTGATTTCGCAGAACTCGCGTATGAATACGAGTTAGCAAAGTTTCAAATTGTTCTCATTAACGAAAATTGCGCAAATATCTAACCTAATTTACAAAAAGTAATAACCTAAAAGTTATTAAACGCAGAACGTCGGTTGCGTTCTGAAAACCGTGTCAAAGCGTTTAATTGACGCGTTAAGATATAGAAAAGTTGTTTTGAGCGAGACGAAGTGTGGTCGAGTCGAAAATAATATCTTGGAGAGTATGGAGAGGCCCAAAGAACTCCGGGCGGATGTTATATAGCTACGTAGATAAAACCTTCCGCCGTTACCAGCGCTCCAAGCGGCAACTGGAGGAAACTAAATTCATGCCGTGTACACCCCGACAAATAAGTTTCGGCAGCGACTTTGTTTTATATTTATTAATATTGTCATTTTTGAAAGTTTATTTAATTTATCCTAATTTCATAGTATTAATTGTTTTGTTAGGTAAGTTTCGAAATAAATAATCATACTGAGGAAGTTGAAGAATTAAATGTTAGGATTAATAAAAGTTATAAACGGCGAACATCTAGGCTTAATAAGTAATGCACATAGGACCATTTCTTTCCTTTTCTTAAGGTTAGACAGGGGTATCCATGGGTTACAGTGACCACTTAAAGCCCGCATACTCGTTGGTTAATAATTTTCAAAAAATACACGTGTTGTTTATCAATTTATATACCTAAAATGCTGTTATAAAAACGTTTAAAATCATTTAAATTCAGAAAATCTACGATACAAAATAAGTCTGATAAACGGTGCTTCAGTGTTGAATAGTTTCAATGTCATAATTAAATGAATTATGTTTTAGGACTATCATGTTAATATTATTGTTTGAATTGCTATGAAACTAGGTATGTGTAAAACATTTTAAGGGTAAAATTGTAATTTTTAAACATAAATAATACAAATGTCAGTACTAATGGAAATCTTTATTTATAAAACTACAGATTAAACAAAACTAAAAGCCTTTTGAGTAGGCCCATTCCGTTAGACATGTAACAAAATCGCCTTTTACTTCTATAAATTTACCTAACTCGTGTACCCTTGTTTCTACATAACGATTATATTTATTTTTTAATAGTTCCTTGATTTCATCGTTCATTAGCCAAATGTCCCCCTCAATCTTTCTTATCATTGATATTTTTCTTTGGCCACGATAAGTTATGTGTAAGTAAATTGGCAATTCGTGATTTTTGGTTCTGTCAATAAAGAAGGGTAGGTTCCGTGCTTCTTCTTTAGGAGGTTTCCATCCAGATGGATAACTTTCTTTAGGAGTGACAGAAGGTATTGTGTCGAAGGGCATAAGTCTTTCTACATACTTCCATTCTGGCGGATTTTTAACAACTTCATATTCATATTGTTCCTTTATTCTTGTGACGAATGGTGAATGAGCATAATTTGAATAATTTCTTACTTGTGAAGCGCTCTGTAACAGAAAAAATATTTAATTAGTTACGCATATTGCAATATCGTAAAGTCTTCACTTTTTCGTACTGGGACAGTGTGGTCAACTATGCTCTCCAATCTCTCCTATATTAAAGTTATTCTGAATAAACTGAAATCTGCCAAAAATATAAAGAATACATATTATACACAATAATTTTAAAATATAGAAACCGTAAAACCGAATATAAAAATAAAACAATATATTATTATAGTTTAGAATATTAGAATTAACATTTTATGTTCAATAGATAAGATACAGATAAGAATGATATTATAAAAATAAAATACAATTATAAAAAGTTAGTCGTAACCCTGAAAATTATATTGCATAAAATATAATTGGACGGGCGAAACTAATGTGGCCTACTGTACACCCATAGTTCTGTCACATGTCGCGGTCAAAGCAACATTACAACACAACCCGAGAGAGAAAATAATTAAATAATTACCGATAGTGATTCCGGACCAATTCTTATACCCAAATCAGTTGCGTTGTTCAGGATTCTCCCAGTTTTTCCCACAAAAAAACGTGCAAACGCGCAGTGTGAACGCCACACGGTCGCCATTTTGAATAGCGAATAGAGCGATTGCTTGCCGAGAGCAATAAGAACTATATTATTCGTTTCGAAGGAAACATTATGGCGGACGCCTGCAGACATTTGGGCTTTTCAAAAATCGTTTTCTAAGTTTGATCGCGAGTTTTTATTGAACTTTTTCGCATATTATGGTGTGTTGTGTGTCTAATTGACTGTTTATTGTGATTTTTGGACATTCCTTGGGATAAATTGTGAGTATTTTGTGAGGACATCGCGGAGGTGCGCCACGGGTAGGGAAATGATTTGGTGCTTTCTGTTCTCTCGAGTCTCGACGCATACGCATCGCACAGCTGTAGGTGGCGTTACGGTCATCGAGAGGCGAATTGTACCACCAAAACATAGGGTTTTCATGACTTTTCCGGCGAGTTTTTCTATCAAACGAGCGCGGTTTAAGTGAATATTATTAATTCTTTAGTGATAATATGGCTCGATGTTCCTATTTAAAGCGTTAAATGTAGGTTTAGTAAAACAAAAATATGTCAAATAATTGCGCGAACTTGTTGATCGTCGCTGAGCTCGACTATTGTTTATTGTGGCAAGTAGACGTAATAATTTAGGGATTTATATGAAAAATACGGCGGTTCTAAAGTTTGTTTACGACTTCTTTAGTGTTTTAGTTAACTCGATGCCCATTTAAGAAATTATTTTGGAAGTTAGTCTCGAATGGAAGTACTGAAATTCCTGCATAATTTTTTATTACCACGTTGCTAATTAGACAATTGCAGTATTCTAATTCGTATGTTTTGATACGTTTCAGGGCTAAATGGCGTATTTTGGAAACCTTTTATGTCTCTATGTCTTCGAAACACTTATTAACGAGAATTGAATATACAACTACTGACAACCAGATAGGGAAGAGATATTTGTTGATAACGTCTCACCTAGCAGTGTGTATGAAAGTGGCTTTAAGGAACAAATAGGAAGGTGAAACCAGGAAAGCCAGCAAGCGTTGGCTCAACATCCTAGACCACCCTCTGATCGGTTACCAGAGTTGAAGCTGACCCGCAGCCTGTACCTGATGTCGAAGAAACGGGGACATCTCCCACTGCACATTCCATCATGAAAACTAAGCAGGCTAAAGAAGATCTGGACAAAGGCACAGATGAGGAAATCATAGAACCGAAAACCCGTGCCCGAAAAAAGGCCTCGGACATCAATGAGGAAGACAAAAACAAACCTAGCCAAGATGAACCGAAAACCTCCAAAGAACCCAAAAAAACAGTAGCTAAACCTAAAGCACTGATAAAGAAGCGACCTCTAGGCATCAGAAAGACCAAAACTCTACGAAACAGAAAGGCTGCGGCTGCAAAGAAAAAAGTCATACAACAAACGGTCACAAGATCAAGAAAGGCAGCGGTTAAGCCTGACCAAGAGAAGGAAGCCGTCCCCCTGATACCTGCCTCTGAGATAAAAAAGGAGCCAGTCGACGACATTACACCTAACTCGAGATCATCAAGTCCTAAAACTAGTACAAAGAAGCCAAGATTAAGTTCGGACATGATTATGATGAAATCTGTGTTAGCAGACACATCAGGCACGCTCGTGCTTGGACCGAGAACTAGCCCATATTCAATGCGCTCTGAAAGAAGTAATAGCCCATCACTTTTCGAAGGAAAGAACTTGAGGAGTGGGAAACCTAGAAAGGTCAAGAGTAATTTATTAAATGAAATCGTTATTAAGGAACAGAAGAAGAGGCGCAGATTACTTTCAGACTCGAAGACTACAGATAGTGCAGAAAATACCGAAGACTGTAAAAAATTAAAAAGGGGAAGATCTTGCTCGCGTGATGGCAGCGAAATCTCCAGGGGCTCCGACATCACAGAGTCAGATATCAGTTTAAATGAAGGGCTCAACGACACGGAGGGGAGCAAGGAGCTCAACAAAAAATTAGATAAATCTAAGACTGATGTAGATGTAGATATTGAAAATAATGTACAGATCTCGACTATTGGAAAAGTGCCTTCTCTTAATGTTGACTCCAAATTAGCTGAAACCAAGCCGGATACAGAGCCTAGTTCTATAACGAGTGACAAGAAAAAGAAAAAATTGAGCTTAACAAGGAGTACTTCATTAGACTCTGACAACAATAATAGTAATAGGCTTAAGTTAGACAGTTTAAATACACAAGAAATAGAAGAGAAACTGTTAATGAAGACTGAAAACGATACGCTTTTTGAAGAACGTAGTAGTATATTGAATTGTATGTCAAAGACATTTAACTCAAAAGAGGTTTCCAAGAACATAAGAAGAGCGAGGAGAGGAAAGAAGAAGGAGTTCGCCGATAGGACAGACAAAGCAAAGCCTATCCCACTAGCTGCCAAGAATGGTATAAGTAGCACGATAACAAATGACTCAGATGAAAAACAAGAATCCATTGATACATTAGCAAAAGAAATAAATGATCTCATATTTAATCTGGACCAGAATATAGACCAAGAGATGAACAATGCCAGTGAGAACACCGAGCTAGCGCAACCTAAACCAGTCTCCAAACCTTATGGCCAGTCCAAGCCTTTGGGCGATAATAACAGCATCATCACCCCCGAAACACCAATCAAGGACAAAGATGCCATCTTGTCAATAACTAATGAATCGACACCCTCAAAGAATGATGACTGTGAGAATATAAGATTACATTATGATGAGGATTCAGCTGAAAAATCAACGGAGAACAGAGAGATCAGTTACAAACATACTACGGTTGCTAGTATAGACAAGTTGATGGACAGACTAAAAGAATTTGAGGAATTTGATAAGAGAAGGCAGAGACAGGAATCAGAATCAAAGTCGAGCGATTCAAGTTCTGTTATGGTCACAAGCGAGGTTGTTTTAGTTAACAAGTCAGGAGCTGATATCAAACCTTTGAAAGACATACAAACAGTGAGATCTCCTGAAAAAGTAATAGAGAAGGAAAATGTTTTGAGCTGCTTTGAAAACAATTCTGCGATATCTATTGTAAAGCGGGACCAAGTCCGCAAGTCTGTGGATATAGACCTGCCTGATTCTGTGACTTTGATAAAGAGGAATAGCTTCAGTGCACGCAAGGAGTCCACTAGCTCGAACCATTCAAAAGAGTCTGATGCTATCAGTATATTTGAGAAATCTTTGGGCAAAGATGTGACATTAACTGAGATAAGAAAATCAGTTGACAAAACTGCAACACCCATTCAGATTGATTTGCATCAGTTCACCAATCCGCAACAAGTTGAAACTCAGAGTCCCGCAGTGACAACTATGGCACTCAACTCCAGCCAAATCTCCATAACTCCTAGAGTTGTCGAGTCGAAATTGAGCAGTGAAGTGCAAATCACAAAACGTAAATCTAGAGAATCTATGTCGCGTAAGTCTTCCGAATCTGGTGCGGAGACCGAAGAGAAAATGGCGACGTTGGAAAAGATACGATCACCTCCTCATCAGATCAGGTCTCCTGCGATCTCGATAACGCCTACGCCAGTGGCTGTAAAATCCCCTGAAGCAGTTGTGCCAGTAGAAACTGAGGCTCTAGCACCACCATTAGAGAATGTAAAAGCAATTCCTGAGGACATACCATTAACCACTGAAGTTCCACAGATAGAAAGCTCCAGCGTGACTGAGGAACCGAAGAGTGAACCTGCAGCAGTGCCTGCAAGCCTTCCTGTGGTACAACAACAAGAAACGACAACAGTTGTTGATGTGCCAACACCTGAACAAACTGTGGTTAAGCCACCTGAAGAAAAAGTAGAACCAATACCAGAAAAAGTAGAGGCAATCGTTCCTGAGCCAGTTATGCCGACGCCAACAGTTCCAGAACCAGTTCCTGTTCCAGAATCAATTCCTGTTCCAGAACCAATTCCTGTTCCAGAACCAATGCCTGTGGACGAAGTTCCAGAGAAGAAGACAGAGGTACCCGAAGAACCGAAGAAAGAAGAACAGAAAGTAGTAGAAAAGGAGGCTGAGAAAGTTGAAGACACAAAGGAGAAACCTGTTGTGGATGTAAAACCTAAAAGTCCGAAACATAAATCAGCGCGGAACTCCACAGAAACACAACCAGGACCTAGCAATGTTCTGCTGGAGACGCCAGAGAGTCAGCGACGTAAGGAGAACGTGTTACGCACTCTAGGACTGCTGACACATAAAGCTGCTAACGAGGCTAAAATGGAGAAAATGAAGCAAAAAGAACGCATTTACGGCCAGAATTACTGCGGCATGGTGAGCACTAGCAAGGGTAAGACCAAGTCGGACTACACGGGGACTCTGAAGACTGTGATCAAACTGAACCGGGGGGCGGGAGAGAGGGACAAGAAGAAGTACAGGAGCTCGTTGAAGATGACCTTCCAGAAAAGCAAGAATCGGTCGGGCAAACCGCAGCCGGAGGTGGGCGAGGCGGGCGACGAAGATGACGCGTACTACACCATTGAGAAACGCGAGGTAAATATTGTTTTTATACAAGGTCCTTGTTAAAAGTTATGTGCGATTTGTAAAATTAATATCACCTGCTGTAACAGTCAAGGATAATGTTACGAAAACTACATGCTTGAGAGGTCTCCATAATGTTCTTAAAGATTCTTATTGTCCACCAACCCATAGGCCATTGTGGTGGACTAAGGCCTACATCCTTCTGATTGTGAGAGGAGACCTAATCATGCAGTGGATTACTAATGGGTTACAGAATGTTACAAGTAACTAGGCATTGCAGTTCACCCAGAGATGTCACTGTCACCTGCATGAAGCATCTTGTCATTCTTGTCTTGTGTTTAAAAGTTCTGGAGATGATGTTGCCACTGTTATTTTATTTAAGAATACTATCCAATTATTCCAGATAGGACTTCTTCCATACTTGAGTTTGCTTGGAGAGGTTTGGTTTCCGAAAAGGTCAAGTGAGGTCAATCATAGTCTATATTCTATAATCAGTCTTGTGTTACATTGGTTTTGTTATCTGTGAGCTGTATTTAAAGATAGATCCTCATGTGTCAATTACATGAGTGATTTATTTAGCATCAGGTAGCTCCTAAAAAACTGTGTTAGGGTCAACTTGAATAACTTTGGTAAATTAAAAAATCGCAGTTAAAATCAATAGTAAAAGAAGTATAAAAATAAAAAGTTTATGTTGGGTCAAAGCTACCCATAAAGTTCAAAGATACCCTAGCTGACCCAGGTTCTTTTAAACGATCCCTTCCTATGTTATTATTCTGATAAAATGGTGTTATTTGAAACAATGATATTACGATGTAAATACATCGTTTCGATTGATCCAAGTAAAATACGAATTTGTTCACCATCATTTATTTACAGTTGTTTCGCTAAGAAGCTAATAAAATTCCTTCTGATAAGTCATATCTAGAAATCTTTTATATCATTACGAATAAATTCTTCAAAAGTTATATCCCCAGAGGCTTTTACGGGAGCCTTATTGTTTACACAACAATGATTAGTAGAAACCTTTTATGGTTGTTTTTGAAAATATTTTAGACTACCTTTTATTTTTAGGAGACTAGAGATCCCTGCGAAAACGCATCTCGAAAAAAAAATGGTATACGTAGTTTTAAAGTGCAGAGCGACACTTGCAGGCTAGTAATAATATTGAAATTAACGAATTCCCGTATGATTTTTCCAGGGCGGCGCCGGAGCTACCTCAGACGGTGGGCACAGAAAGTCTTATAACAGTAATCGACTAAACAACCACGGTGTGTGGACATGTGCGCTCACCCTTACATTCGTCACTACGAGCAAAAGTAGCTAAATGGCAGTTCAAATAACTCCCCTCGTGATTGGTTATGAATCTGTAATAATTTATCATTAAAAATACCCCCGACACAACTAAACGACTCAACCGATTTTCATCAAACATGTCTAAAACCACTCGCCCGTAACTCACCTTTTATACAAAAAAAAACTAAATTTAACTGACAGACAGACAGACACCTCAAACTTATAACAGCCCTGCTTTTACGTCGGGGGTTAAAAATAGAGTAAAACTGTATAAATAGAGAAATTTTCAAATTTTAGCTAGTAAACTTTAAGGTAATACCTTTTCACAAAAGGCTTTTCAATCTGAGGGTCCCGCCATTTTTACCATTTTAGTTCTATCACCGTTCATCTATTTTTTGTCTGTTCAATTTCACCGAAAGCTCCAACAGAGCTTTTTATTTGTTTTCAATATTTCAGTGTTTACTACCGAGGAATAGTATTTGATAAACACATAGAAATCTAAGTAGAATTTTTAATATTTTGGCAAATTATATAGTCAATTATTTGGTTACATTATAATTGGCCTTGAAAATTTAGAAGTTTAAAATTTTGAGCTTTTCAGTAGCACTATATTTCCTAAGACACTGGTGGTTAAGAAGTCATTAAAAATATGTCAAAAAAATTTATAAAAAATCTTTTTAAACTTTTGCTCCTAGTAACGATTGTATTTAATTAGGATATGATCAGATTGTTAAAAACTTTGTGTCAGTATTGGAACATTTAATGTAACTTACTTGTAAATTGTTTGCTTATTTTGATAAAATATAATAATCTGATAATACCTAAGGCATAATTAATTTTAATGTTACTTAACTTTAATGCTACATTACACTACTATTACTATCCACTTGGTGTGAAAAGAAATGTCAATTGCTTCATTATCTATCTACATTCTCATATTTAGTAATTGCATGATCATTAGCTGACAGAAAATATAAAAATCAACGCAAAATCCTCTTATACACAAACAGAACCAGTAAAAAAGAAAGGTTTCTGGTTTCACCCGTAATGAATGGTTATCTAATTTGTATCTCAATACAACATTTACATTTTTAAAATATTCAATAATAAACAAATTATATTGCAAAATAAATTCCTGTATTTTACCCAATTGGCATGATAATAACAGAACAAAATTTAATATCACTAAATTAACATAACATTGGCATGATTCGTCTAACAAAAACTCATTAATAATTATTAATATTAAAACTTATTATCTGTTTGAATCTATATGGAACATTTTCAGTAAACAATTATTTTGTGAGTATTAAATGTAAATTTCAATATCTATTTATTATTTAATTCGTTACATTGGCAAAACAATATTACACCACTAAAACGTTCAATCTGATACAATACTCACTGCTACCCTCTTAATATGAAGCAAACAATTTTTGTGTTTTCTTTGGGAGGTATTTATTAGAAAGATATCCCCTTAGGAGTATCCACTGACAATCTCAGACAGTCTTGACACAGCAGAATATTGCAATGACCACTTGCCAACTGCCTGCTGTAAAAAAGTAGCAATTGAGCATGCTCTTTGCTACTTTCTTACGCCAGTTTCAATAAATCAATCATCTAAAATGGGTAGCCCTGCTGTTTATTCAGGCAAAGAGTATCTTGGCAACTAATCTACTATCCATAACTTAGGATTGGTTATTGAAATCGGTCATAAACAAAAAGTCCTCAGAGCCTCAGTTCTGAGCGTTAGCGTAATTTCAGATGGCGAGACCGCCCCCGAGCCGGAGCCCAAGGAGACGTTGAACCTGGTGATCCCGGAGAAGGCGTCCTCCTTCAGCATCCACCCGGGCAGGCTGTGCATGGACCAGTGCTTCTACTGCGGCGGCAAGTTCGGCCTGTACGACACGCCGTGCCACATCGCGCAGATGAAGAGCAGCGAGCGACAGAAGAAAGTGCTCAGCAGTGAGTTGATCTGATGATTTTTACAATTATTTTTTTGTTTCCTTCCAGCCACTCCTCCAATCGACGCCACTGGGCCCGGTCCTGGGCCCTTTGAATCCCACGGTTTCCCACCGTCTTCTTCAGGTTATCAGTCCACCTGGTCGGAGGGTAACTATACCCTCCGACCAGGAAGGCCACTAGGCCGTCACGAGTGGTGAGCAGAACTTTCATTGGTCGATTGACATTAACTGCGCTGTGGTTCACGCGATTGGTTCGTCAGTTGTCAGTTGGTCAGTGGTTCAACGTCTAACCAATAGAAGCGTT
>DWIY01000866.1:0-11378 GCA_018248615.1 Erynnis brizo brizo
AGATAAGCTCAAAAGCAATCATTTAAGTCATGTGAAGCTCTATCCAAAATTCAACGGTTTTCGAGATATTTGAGTTTGATTGAATTTTAAGGAAAGTCATTTTTAGGCTAACTAATCAAAAAAACCACTTCATAAAATTGATTTTTTTTATTGTTTTGGAGTACTCTACATTTGTAGCTTCAATAATAAATCTAAATAATGCATAAAAACTACAATAGGTTTGATGTTTTAGCCTTTGAAGTAAAAAATTCTGAATATTTTTACTCATTTTGATACAAATAATTGCTATTTATTTTTAAAAAAAGTCAAATAAATTAAATGTGCAAAATACGTTAAAAACTTTCTAATGATGTTCTAATGAGGTATAAAACAATATAAATAAATTTGTTAAAGTCTGCATAAACATAAAAAATGCTTGAGTATTTTTATTATTTGTATATTTTAATTAGTTAGCCTAAAAGTGACTTTCCTTAAAATTCAATCAAACTCAAATATCTCGAAAACCGTTAAATTTTGGATAGAGCTCTATTGCTTTATTACGTGGCTTAAATGATTGCTTTTGAGCTTATCTGCACGCCCTTAGCGGGAATACGACAAATAACAAATCAACCTTTATACATAGAACTCAAACTAATAATAAAATTGAATATCTACTCGAAAAAGCTTTTTACTCTTAGTCATTACGCCTTATTTTACAATTACACATTCTTTCTATTCATTCACGTATACGCATATTAAATTGCTTTTTAGTTGTACATATGTGAATGGACTCGAACATGCTTCAGGCTGTATTTTTATATAAAAGGAAGTGTAATCGAGGAAATGAACTACATTCTACGCAAATCTCATTTTGCCAAGCGCTCGCTATGGGCGTCGGTATTCGTACGAGTGTATGCGAGGCAGCAAATCATGTAAATTTGCGTCACAAACTCGGCGCAAGATAAAATATCTAGTCTCTGTAATTTGTTCTGCTGTCATCTGGACAGGACTAACATTTAGGGAACATTTTAGTCGGAAGTCTGCTGCCTGTTGCCTAATTTGTCTGGTGCCTAAACCTAATTTGAAGACGAAGTAAAGATTAAGAAAAGCGTAAAATTAAGTTACGAGTATTTTCAACTTATATTTTGTTAAATAAGACAATAAAACGTATTCATCATACTATCAAGCTTAAATATTAAAAATATTTGATATTTCTTCATATGTATATAGGTACTCAAAGACGTAAATACATAGCAGTACCTATATATTTAATGAGACATCAATCTACCTGTCCGAAACAGGTTAATTCTCTACATTAAGAGACCACGCGGGCGGATATTAGGCCAGCCTTGATCGATTGTCTCAGCTAAGCACCCTCACGACGGGGCCGCTCTTTCGTAGAAGGCCGATCGGAGTGCCTCGTCAATACCAAAAGGAATGAGATGAGACTGCTTTAAAACACTCCGCCAAGGTCAAGCATACTTCGCTTACCGAGCGTGCAATTAATGCGTCGGTGGCGATCGTACCGAGATAAATTCGGGCGTGTCAATGACTCTCGAAAACGGTGTAATATTCTTTATGGCTGTAAAATTTTGTATTGTGCTACAATGCTTTATAGCTCAGAGGCCTTTGTTCTTTAACAATGAGACACCTCCTTGTTCCAATGTTATTTTGCAACACCGATCGGTGCTTTTACAAAATGTGGTTGGCAAAAAATACTTATGCATGACTGTTTCTAGACAGTAATTTTTAATATCTAAAGCGTTCGATAGAGTTTGATGATCTGAGAGAGAAAAATTCACTTTGTCAAAGACTACCGTAATGTTATTGGACCTAGGGTAGGTCCAATAACATTACGGTAGGTAGGGTATATCTACTTAGCTTATTCACTCGACTCTAAAATCCGAGAATCATAAACTTCACTTATTTCTAAAAAAAACATAAAAGTTTTCAGTAAAAGGAAAATTATACAAAAGCTATATGAGTATTACATAACGTTAGAATATCGTTATTATCCCTCTAAACTACCCACAAAAGTAAGATTATTCTAAACTGATACCACCTCGTTACCGGACCTTTTTCCCTTCAAAGGGCCCGAGGGAAAGCTTACAGCATATTTAAGCGTTCTTCTGAAGTCTCTATTTCCAAAATGCAAAATTTTACTTTACAGAGTACTCTCTTGACCCAAAAGGTATTCGGCCTAGCTTTGCCGTTGTAGGTGGCGTGAAGCAAAGTATAACACATGCATGAATTAAATTAATTATTCTTACATTTTGCTCACAAAATTTTATGGAAATGCTTTTCAATAAAGGTTTCTTTCAACGTAGACAGTTCGATCAAAGGTAGCATAAGGTAAGTGCATAATTTTTACTAGAATTCGTATCAATGAGATAAAACAGATATTTCTGTTGATCGTGTGTCTGAATAATAGAAAAAACCATAAACTTATTACTTTGCAAACAAACGCGTTACGCTTTCAAATAATTGAAAAATCATTAAACTTATTAATCGAAATCAAATTTATAATGACGACACAACACATCTAATAAAGTAACTATTATAATTTATTAGTGGAAGTAGCATACTTTGAACTGCGTGCGTAGCCTAAAAAATGTCTTGATATATAAACCAGGCCAAATTGTGATGCTGAATCTTCCAGGACCATCTTACTACATTATTTATATAACCTACTCGAAAAAACCTTCAATGTCGATCGACACAAATACTAAATATTATTTATGCATACTCGTAAATAAAGATATTAATTTCATCAAATTTTTCACTAAATATGCATCTCCATTAAATTGCTCAATCGATTAATAAAGAAACAAATTGTTACGCGTTTTCCATAAGCAGATTTCCCTATAAACAAACCGGGCAATAATGGCTTTAGACAAATGAAAACAAATAGGAAAAAGCCTGTGATAAACAGCTCGTGTTGCGGCCAATTCTTTTTATTGCAGCTGACGATTTACGAGTCTGCATTAAGGACATCGGGGATTGTTTTTCAACACTTCTCCCGATTTATCTTGCTTTACAACCTTTAAAGGTTGTAAGCAGATTAATTAATTTTCTTGTTGTCGAAATAGCACAGAAATAATTAAATTCATTTTTAATTAAGGATATGCGATCAATAATGATTATAGCAAACAGAATCTACAGAATTCTAGCAACAGGATATGACTACCAAGTCAATGAATGTACCTTCTTTGAATGTAATTTTGGCGCATGGAAATACCACCGCTAAGTAGAACGAAAGGCGATGGCACGGTCATGCCTTTTTTCCCGAAGACATTCGACCCATTTTCGATGTAATTTACATTAGAAACACGTCATGCTATTTTATATCCTCTATCCTTAAAGAGATTATTGAATAAAAAAGCCTCATTTTATTGAAGCTCAGATATTAAAAGGGTTGTGTGTGACTAATGGCAGGATGCCGTACTTCATCCTAACGACCTCCTTTGCAATGTGGAAGTTTCGCTTTAGATAGGGTTATTACGAATCTTGCTTGTAGTACATAGATATATCAACCGTAATATTCATTTTAAAAAAATCTCTTTATTTTTAGTTGCTTTGTTTTGTATGTAGGTATTGTAAATAACTACATACACGAAACATGTGGCGAAACATCTAACAATTAATTTCGTTCTAACTTTCAAGCCATCTTCCTTCGTTATTTTATGACGAATTATTATATTATCATCTATCAATCCTCGTTCTGTTCCTTTTTTTACCGACTTCAAAAAAGGAGGTTATGTCTATTTTAATTTTTACACTATGAACTATGAAATTTTTTCGCGTGTATGCCATGGAACAAATTTACTTAGTGGATTTAAGAATGATAAACTGAAATCGTCAATTAAATCTCGTAAGGTAAAGTAAAACTAAAATAGATACATAATTTATGTTATTTATTTAAAAACATCAACTATAAAAGAGAAACCCTCATATTAGTATAGTAAATGTAAAATTAGCCAAATATGTAAACGAACCGAAAACTGAATTTAATGTTCTGCTATTTCCAAATCTTGAAAATCTGTTTACCGTTTACGGCTTCCAAATAACATCATACTAGTATGATTTATAGATCTTGATGCCCTGTCACCTGGATATATTGAAATTGAATCGCAATTCCATCATCTCCGTTCCTTCGGAATATCGTTCCTAAAGGTGCATTTGAAATGGTCTGAACCCAAGACCGCATTTGAAGATGATTGCGAATCGATGTCAAAGTAAAGCGCGGTGTTACATAATTAGTACTAGCTTCAGCCCGCGACTTAGTTCGCGTAGACGTGAGAATTTGTCCCAGATACAGATAAAAAGTACTCTAAATGTTAATCCAGATTATAAACTACCTGTGTACCTAATTTTCATCGGAGTTTATTTTCTCTATTCTAAAAAATTTACAAGTCCTTCACAAGCAGGTCAGAAAAAGATTTTCTGTCTTATAAGGCCGATCTTTTGTAGAAGACATAATATGAATAATTTAGTCCGTATAATGGAAATTATCAAAGTAATGTTATAACAAGGTCATGGGTTAGTTGCAAGGTAATTGCAAACTTCAAAGATGACTTCTTTATTATTCCATCTGAGTATTTTTAATATTTTTAAAAATAGACACTCGTAATTATTATGAGATATTTTCATCCTCCCAATGTGACCAGATCTTTAGATTGTCGTGATCGGGACCGCTATAGTCGTTCTGTGGATATATCCCCGACTCAACCACTATGTATATGGCCCGTGAATAATATACAATGCCTTTTGAGACGAGCTGTCGGTGCTGCATCTCGGTGCAATGAACTTATATTGAAATGGAAACTGAATCGGAAACTAAACATGTAAATTTATTAAGTACATATAAAGTAACACAACAGTACATCAAGTTATTGTTCTTATTTACTTTTATATGAAATGGCTAAATTATCATCCATCGCCTATTCATAAATATTTGTAGGTATTATTTGTTTGAAATATATTTAATAATTTTAAGAGTGATTACTTTGAAAATGTTAGTTGCAATATATTCCGACACACTGCAGCAAGAAATTACAGAATGGCCACTTGCGTATCGGTAGTCTTCATGTGCTTCTGAGAATATTATGGAAAACTCTTTCACGATGTTTTCCGACTTCACGTACCTTTACAGTACGTAGTACATTACCTCTTTCACGACGTTTTCCTTCACCAGTACTTATTACAGGTGATATTTAAGTTTGTAAGTTTAACACACATAATAACTCAACATTCTTAATTAAATTTTCTGACAAAACATAATGCAGTGAATAAAACATCTCCGTAGTAATTTAAATATTACGTCATACTAAATTACCGCTATAAGAATTCGGTCATGACGCCGCTGCCTCCAGGCTTTGTAATAATATTACGTATAATATCGCTACTGAAACATTAAAGTTTCACGGTGGCTTAAATATTAATCTGCAGACATTTTGTATTATGAGTATTAAATTCAGCGTTCCTACTCTCATTAGTAGGAACGCTGAAGATTCGAAGCGTAACAAAGTATTCCTGCGAGTTCGTCTTTATTAATGTATATTTGAAGTCAATATTTAAGTGCTCGCAAAATTTTAATGAGTTTGTTTAAATATGTTTGTTTTTTATTTAAATTGTCAATCATTACTTAATATTTACCCATCACAGGTTTAACCTTTGATATTAATTCTATCAACTGTTCAATACCTAGTGTTATCACCACTACATATTGGTACCTATAAGAAATTGTAACAATATCTCAAATCTAACGTCTTGCCCTCAAAACGCATCATGAGACAATGAAATTCTTGTTGTTTGATTCAATTTAAAATATAATTATCAAAATGATGCCAACTATAGGTATCTTTCCATTTGTATACAAAACCTATTTTCGTAGCAGACAGCTTGATATATATAACAGTTTTAGACGATAGAAATAGTAGTAGTTGAAGATTACTCGGGAAAGTTCTTTTTCTTAACACTCCGCGTGTAAACAATAACCAGACCGAACAGTTCGCCCACCCTTCCACGACAAGCGGCTGTCTGCAGATGTATCAACTTAACAACTTTTATTTCTATTTTTACTCCATATTACTCTTATCATTTTATCACTATACAAAATATGCACTGTGTTTTCTTAACCATTTCAATTAATACTACTTATTCCGACAAATAGAATACAGAAAACGACTTCCATTTAAATAACTTCCAATGGAAATGTACTGCAGTTTGTGTAAAAGGTTTTTTTATTCTGTTAACGAATAAAGCCACGTCTAAAAATAAGATACTTGTGGAGGCTGCGACAATGCGGTATTTGTGACGTAAACCGTTCTAAATAACTGCACTTTAGTAGTACGTGTAAAGAATATCAGAAACCTTCAGAACAGGACGCGTAGCATCTATGGTTTTGTAAAGAGCTATCTTCATTGTTTTACTTTAATATTCAATACATCGCTCGAAGCATCAATGTCAAAAGTTATATAAGATTCAACTTTTATTTTGAGTCTTGCTGCAACAATTCTGAAGAATAAACCTGTGTATTTACGTTTGTTACACACCCAAAACAAAAGCAGAATTCAAATTATCAATCAAATGACTGCACCACCACCCTGAACCCTCTGCGTAACTCAAATACTGCGCCAGGTCGTCACGATCTTTTCCTGCACCATTACAGGAGGTGATTCAAGCAAAACGTACATAACTTTAGAAAATTTTCTGGTGCGTGACACTGGTGTACAAGCCCGGACCACTTTCTATTAATTTATTAAATTTTATTATTAATTTACAGGAAGAGCTCGAGGACCGTCCGCGAGCGGCGACGTTCCTCAGCTCGCTGGCGGACTACTCGAACACCATCCCGACCGCGTCCGCCGCCGACCCCGACACGCCCAAGCCCGCGCCCCCGGCCCGCATGGGCACCCTCATCGGCGTCTACCTCCCCTGCATCCAAAACATATTCGGCGTCATCCTCTTCATCCGTCTCACGTGGGTGGTCGGCACCGCGGGAGCTATCCAAGGGTTCCTGATTGTGCTCACGTGTTGTTGTACGGTAAGACTCCCAGACTCAGGTGTTTCTTTTTCACATGTAGGTAATGAATCAATCATTAGATACGTCTAAAATTCCTGAACTTGAAAAACTTTGAAATATAATAACAAATCTCCCTCGCCAAGTCGAGCAAAAGACTCTGTACCACCCTTTTCTCGAAGCCCGAAGGCCTATTATAGATTTTGTTGAAGAAAAGTCGTGAAAGTTGAACCACATGGCTCCTAATCTCAAAACTTCGGAAGAACAGGAGCTAAAAGCTTTCAAACGAAAAACGATTATATGACTAAAGCGAAACAACCAAGTGTAACTAACTTGACTTTACTGATAGATTTCAAAGCCAACTTAACGTTCACAGACGATGTTAACGGCGATATCGATGTCTGCGATTGCAACGAACGGCGTGGTACCGGCCGGCGGGTCGTACTTCATGATCGGGCGGTCACTCGGCCCGGAGTGCGGCGGTGCGGTCGGCATGCTCTTCTACACCGGCACCACGCTTGCAGCTGCTATGTACATTGTCGGCGCCGTCGAAATCGTTTTGGTAAGTTTGGAAATTAGTAGAAATTTATAGTCTCTAAACTTGATGTCTATAGTTGGCGTAGGTATATCTTTTGTGGAGTGTTACATACTTTGGAATTTTTGGAATAGGGTATTTCCAAGTTGTTATCGAAAATTTAGTCTTGAGCCTTCAATCTTTTATCGAAAAGCTTTTAAAATTGTCATACATAGTTAGTTAGTTATAGTAGTATAATAGACATTCAAATAAATAGGTCTACAAAATTTTTGTTTACAAGAGTTTCCTTATTTTGTGAACAAATCTAACAATCTATTCTGCTTTATTTGGTTACAAAACAATAGGTCTTCTTATTAAGTTATCTATGCCGTTATGCAGTCTACAGAAGTTAGCCTTATTGCTCATTGAAAATACCTATTATCCAATTACTTAAATATGAAATGTTCTAATGATATACGGATACCTACACATATTTCAATTTGATGATATTCTCATAAATTATTTTTTTGTACAGACATACATGGCTCCCTGGATGTCGATTTTCGGAGATTTCACCAAGGATCCTGAAGCTATGTACAACAATTTCCGAGTTTATGGCACCGGTTTGCTGCTCATTATGGGGATGGTTGTGTTCGTAGGTGTAAAGTTTGTAAACAAGTTTGCGACTATCGCCTTGGCTTGCGTCATACTCTCCATCAGCGCGGTCTACGCCGGAATTTTCGTTAACTGGAACGGAAATGACAAACTACAGTAAGATAATCTGTCTTATTACATAACATTGAAGAAGGTTTTCTTATTACAATCTTTGACGAACTTTTTACTTGGACTGCAATTAAATTTTAAATTTTACTTTGTTTTCAGGATGTGTGTACTTGGAAATCGTTTACTTAAGGATATTAACATTAACAATTGCTCAAAGACCCCTGGCGGTGAATTACATCAATTATTTTGTCCTAATAATATTTGTGACCCATATTTTTCTGCGCACAATGTTAGCATCGTTCAGGGTATTAAGGTAAATAAATTTGGAACATTTGTGATGTAATTGCCTATTTTAAACGAAACTTAAAATGAACCTTTGTTCTTCCAGGGTTTAGCTAGCGGAGTCTTCTTTGACAATTTGCAAGATTCCTTTTTACAACTTGGACAATATATCGCATATGGCAAGGAACCTGACGACATCGAACAAATGGAGAGGCCTACTTACAATCAAATATATGCTGATTGCACGACTACATTCACCATTTTGATTGGAATATTCTTCCCTTCCGTGACAGGTTAAAAAATAAAACATTGATTTGCGCTTTATACTATTTTTATTAAACACATTATAAAACCATATTTCAATTTAACAGGTATCATGGCTGGTTCTAATCGCTCTGGAGATTTGGCTGATGCCCAAAAAAGTATTCCAATTGGAACTATTGGCGCTATCCTAACGACTTCGACAGTTTATCTCTCTTGTGTTCTTCTCTTTGCGGGCACTGTAGACAATCTGCTTCTTCGAGATAAGTAAGCCAAATTTATTTTTTATTTTTTGTACCATACGTATTTTTATGTTTATAACCTTGTACATATCCAGAAGTTTCCGTTGCATCTTCCCGACCAGCGATACCTTTTCCTTTACCGGCTTTGTCGAAACGCTGCTTATGTGTTCCTGTATACTTAGATGTGTCCGTCATCCGGTCGAGAAATTTGGAGCTCTGTGGTCTTGTTGCTTGGGATGTGCCGGGAACCTTACATGCTGCTAGTTTATCTTTTATTTCATTTTGATCCAGTCTATTTTCTTGACACAGTGACTCGATAAATTGAAAAAATGTCTTAAGGTCAATGGTTTTAGATATAAACTTATGAAATAAAATCGCAGTATCCATAGTTGACACCAGTTTTCCATCTAAAATCTTAGCATCTTTTAACCACTTGTCTATATTCGTAAGCGTTATTTGCTTTCCGTCGCTTTTTGGATTTCCAAATTTTGCATAATCTTTGAATGTTTGTTGAAGTATTATTTCCTTGTTCAACTTATCCACCATTGTAAATTTGTATATTTTTTAAGATTTTATCATTAATTAATATAGCAAAAAATAACAATTATCGAAGCCATCTGGATTCTTTTACTTTTATTTTTGTGTTTTTCAGATTCGGTCAATCTATAGGAGGTAAACTCGTTGTGGCAAATATGGCATGGCCAAACCAATGGGTCATTCTCGTTGGATCATTCTTATCAACCTTAGGTGCTGGACTTCAATCATTAACTGGCGCCCCTCGCTTGTTACAAGCTATTGCTAAAGATGAAATTATACCGTTCCTCGCTCCTTTTGCTGTATCATCAAGCAGAGGTGAACCGACCAGGTAATTTTTGTATTAATATTGAAGCTACCTAAAAGAAGACTACATTCCTCTTTTGGAACAACATTTAAACATTCTATTGTATTTCAGGGCATTACTCCTTACAATGGTAATCTGTCAGTGTGGAATCCTGCTGGGCAACGTTGATATTCTTGCGCCCCTTCTTTCCATGTTTTTCCTTATGTGTTACGGCTTCGTTAATTTGGCCTGCGCATTACAGACGCTCTTAAAAACTCCTAACTGGCGTCCGAGATTCAAATACTATCATTGGTATGTAATTCTTTGAATAAATGAACTTTGTTTTTTGTTTTGTTTTAAACAGGTTTTGTTTTATTCATCATAATATGTTTTAGGTCTCTGTCACTCGCTGGCCTGACGCTTTGTATCTCTATAATGTTTATGACATCCTGGATCTATGCACTAATTGCGATGGGCATGGCTGGACTTATCTACAAATATATTGAATACCGTGGGTAAGTTACACTTCTGGTTCTTCTGGTCACGATAGACCCTAATACGGTACGGTAGAGAATTGTAATAATCGAACGAATCTGTTTCAGGGCTGAGAAAGAATGGGGTGATGGGCTACGAGGTTTGGCGCTTTCGGCGGCTCGTTACTCATTGCTACGACTTGAAGAAGGACCACCTCATACTAAAAACTGGCGCCCTCAAGTTTTAGTTCTTGCTAAACTGAATGATGATCTAAAACCCAAGTATCGGAAACTTCTTGCTTTTGCAAATCAGCTTAAAGCTGGTAAGTATTGAATAGTATATTTATTATTACAGCTGAATTAACAACTAGTTGTGGTTTATTCATACATTCATTATTTTTTATAATACAGGAAAAGGTTTAACCGTCTGCGTATCGGTCCTTGGTGGAGATTTCACTCAACGAGCATCAGACGCCATCACGGCTAGACAGAACTTGCGCAAATGCATGGATGAGGAGAAAGTAAAAGGATTCGTGGATGCTCTTGTAGCGAATAGCATTGCTCATGGACTGAGCCACTTGTAAGTTGATTTGATCTTTACTCAAATCTTTCTCAATCTCTCAAAATCTCAAATTTTCATCAATCCAATCTTCATTTTCGTTATTAGTCGTTATCAGTCACTTGTAATTATTATAAAAAAGACACACGTCTTTGATAATACTTGTAAATAAGCAATTCATGTCAATATTTTTTCAGTGTACAAACTACAGGACTCGGTGGCTTAAAGCCGAATACCGTTATCGTTGGGTGGCCGTATGGGTGGCGAAAAGCGGAGGAAATTCCTACATGGCATGTCTTCTTAAACACGGTTCGTGCTGTAACGGCGGCTAGAATGGCATTGCTCGTTCCTAAAGGAATCAACTTCTTCCCAGATTCTTCGCAAAAGGTAAGGCTGAAAAAGTTACCATCATATTATAATCTGATCCATACACAGATATAAGAACATTACTTGAAGCAGATGGAACATTTCCTGCAAAGTTGCGTGGCCAATTCGCACACCAAT
>DWIY01000867.1:0-11376 GCA_018248615.1 Erynnis brizo brizo
AAGACAAAGACAAAACGTTTATTTGCACAAATATAGGTATAGAGTTGTTACAAATTATTTAGATCAATCTATATTTAACATTTTTAGGTATGCAAATATTAAGAACAAATTGAATAAAATTGAAGAATTGAAATTGCAATTGAAGAAAAATATTAACAAATGAAAGTTCATAGATTAATTTAAATACAGCCATATCGCATTAAATATCGATAAATCGTATTGTTTCGTATCGATATTTCTAATCGTAATGGGCATCTCTTCTTTCAATTATTCGACAAGAGGAGCACTGTTATGGACGTGTAGTATTTAATTCGGTTGCCCTTTGCTTATGTGTGCCACGAAACAGACGGATACGACAATGACATGGCTTATAAATACGGGCTTAATTCGACAGTTAGCACGTTCTGCACGTTTGTTTGAGATGTCGACTGGTTTTTTACGTGGATTCAGACGGAATTCGGCAAAATTGTTTTTGGGTACGTTTGATCGAGATTCAATAATGTAGGACGCTCGCTCCGGGTCCTCAACTCCTCATTGATCTCGCTGTAATCATTCATTATACTTTCATGCGTGGATTGTACGGAATACGCATATCGATATGCTTTAGACTTTTTATCGAAATAAGTATTAGATTAAAAGATAGTTGTTGTTTAGATATCTATTCACTGCTGTCTTGAACACGAGTTTTTAATTTTGCAGTTGAAGATTTCACACTATCGACTTGAACTAAATTTCCAAAATTAATATCATTAGAATTATCTGAAACCAATCGTTGAGAATTGCCAATCGGTATTCCGTTGTTAGTTAGACAGTTTAAAAATCGGAGTCCCATACTTAAGTTTCTGCATCTTCAACTAGGCATGTTTTAAGGGAATCGCGAAGGGTCTGAACAGTGATTTAGTGCGTTGAACCCGGACTGCACCCTCGTGCCGCTGTGAACCAGCAGCACTGCTAGTTCCGGTGTCTTAGGGCTGACAACCGCCCTCTTCTGCTAATCTACGGCAAAATGTAGAAGAAATAAGGAAAGTTGGGAAAATCTTCCGTAGATCAAATCCATAGCTTCCAAATTTTTTGGGATGGAGATTTTACATTTCGGACCCAAAAGATAGTTGCAAACCTTTTTTGGACCACTATTGGGCATGGTTATTTCCCCACAATAGGCTGGATCTTACTCCACCACGGATATTTAGATTAATTAGCATTCTGATAACCAACGATAGTATAAGCCCAAATACTTGACAGGAGTACTTTAAAGCAAAAGCCAGCAGGGTCGTAGCAATACACCTACAGTATTCGCGGATGTCTTTCGTTTGTGGTTTGGAATATTTTCAATTGAATTCAGTACTACGAATAAACAAAGAATACGTCCTTTATTCTTGAAAAATGTATCGATTTGGGCAAAAAGCTGACAGAATCTGTTTCTGTCAGCTTTTTGTTTTTATTTCCTTTGATCCAAACGTGACGGCAGCCCTAGTACAGGGTGTAATTACGTCAGGAGAGGCTTTCCTGCTCCTTTGGACCCCTGGTTCTGTTGCAGCCTGATTATTATGCACATGTGTTGCTATAGTTCACGACATCAGCCGGAGAGGTCTCTCGCTTTTAGAGATGAAAGGCACGTATGAGTAGGCCTACCGATTTGATTTTGCATTGCTGTAATCGAAATGTTTACTGCAAGGTATGATGAAGATTCAATTTTTCTTGTTTTTGTTTGTCACTAGTCGTGAATTGTCACTGCAACTAATTTATAATAGTGTTGGTATAAAATGTTAAGAGTGATCTTTAATGTTTCATGAATCCAGAAAATAAAATAAAAAAACCACAAAAGAAGTGACGCAAAACTTAATATTTGTGAATAATATGATCAAATGTAACTACTTATAAATGAATTGCTGATTACAGAGGTAACAAATACTGTAAAACCTTAACTTGGTAATATTTATCAGAAATTACAAGAAACTGAACCAACTCAATCAAAGCACATATACCTACGGTTGATCGTATGCATAAACCCACATGAAAACATAAAAGGAGTGTTGAATGTTTGCGTTACTTTTTTCGCACTTGCAAATTTTCAGTCCAGGTTATGTTTGGACAACGAGCACTAACCACTTTATTTTGAATCAATGTGTGAGAATTCTACTTATCACGTGCTTGCCAATTTACATTTCCTTCTATAAACTAGGGAGCTGCAAAATTATGAGATTTAAAATTTTGTAACGTGAATCCTCCTATAAACGTGAACTATCCTATTAAAATCGTGGAAGTCCTAATTTTAAAATACAAAATTTTTAGAATTTTGTTACTTATCCGTCTGAATCGCCTGAACATTTTTGGATGACGATTGCTATTTTATTTTGGATTTGGATATTAATGAGTGATAGCAATAGGAAGATACTAAAATTATAGTTTACCGTCGTTGTGACAATACTATAAAGAACACTGAAAATCATTGCAACTAATGCAGAAAATCTAAACGATTCTGCTTGGAACTTGAAATGTTAATTAAATTATTAACCATCGAAGACATTAATTAAAGTAATACACATTTAAAATATATTATAATCAATGACAGACAAAGTAAAAGGCCCACCAGGGTCAACACTTTCAGCGTCTTTAAAGATAGAAAAGAGTTTAAGACACAACATACTCGTAGAAAGAAAAGAAAATTATCACACTTGGTATATCCTATTATCCTATATCAATAAGGTAGAGTTTGTGTATCATTCAAAAGTGACAATATGGCAGCAGTTCCCTAAAAAAAGCGACCAAAAATAAAAAGACGCTAAATCTGATAAATTTCCTCAAAAAAATTTCTCTTGTTAAATCCTGACGTAAAAAAATCTTTGATTATAATAATATTTGCTCCAAATCAGCTTTAACTTGATGAAAAAAGAGCAATATTATCTCGAGCGTTTGCGTGAACATGATAGGTAAGGTAATCTTATTTACGTTGAAGATACTTTGCTCAAAATTCAGGATAAGCTAATTTCATTACGGCCGCTCCAGTTCATCGCCCACTTTACTAAATCAGTTTGGCCTAGAAAGTAACTTAATCACACATTTCCAAAATTAGTCTGTGAGAGGCAAAAGCGGAATTAATTTTAAAACTGATGAGGATGAGAAAGAGATTCGAAACCTGATTTAAAACTAATGTTCTAAAACTAGCATTAAATCGAAAACTAACATCTACTGTTTAAAGTACTTGAATATTTAACCATTAAGTTCGCAGGAGTAAAAATTTGACAATTTTATTTGGGCTCATTCGCAATGTAAGAGCAAGTAAAGCAGGTGTTTTAAAGTTTCAAATATTAAACGATGTTTTGCGCTTACACGGCGAAGAATCGCGGAAGAACTCAGCTACAAATGTCACGACCGCTCCCACCAGGTACCACAGCGACCACAGTTTGCTTTTAAACGAAACCCGCTCCTTGACGTTGATTGAACAACTTTTGCGAACTAACTTTAACTTATTTCGCATTACTTGACATTTATACAGCAATGTCAAAATATAAAATGATGTTCAGAATATCGCTTGGGATTTTCTTAATAGCAATACTGAAACTGTCTATTACCGTTTGATATGAATGAATCTATTTATTCAACAGAATCCACGGATTTTTAAAGAAAAAAAAGAGAGTTCCTGTCACACTGGCTCTGTTTCAGGCCTGTTTTCTTTCTAAAAAGCATCAAGTTCTTGGTGCGCTAATGTAACTACAATTCTGTTTGTTGTATCCATGAAGTCACTACTATACCATAGTGAGCTGTAATCAACATGCTGAAGTACATTTTTTACATAAGAAATTTCATCAGCTTGTTCCTTCGAAGTGCAAAGCTACATCTTCCTTAAAAGCTTATCAGCGAACAAATCCGGAGTCTCGGAGTTAGTTCCACAAAAAGCACTGTCAGAATCGGAAAGCCATCTAAGTGTAGTGATTTATCGTTTGCTTTGGCGATTCAATCTCGATAGCGGGTTTTTGTGCCCCTGATCGATCATTGATCGTCTGGGATTACGAATGTATTTACAGCGAAATCTGTAAGGTGATCGGAACTCTTCAACATTGCACTCTGATACAATGTATCATGTTTTGCAGTATCTTCTCATATGTACGTCAGTTGCAGACTTAATATCGCAATTCAGATTTTAACTGCAACTTGAAAATAAGATTCTTAAATTAAGTACGATATAGCTTAGGTTTCAGACGAATTAGAATAGCGCGATTTTTGAATCCGACGAAAAAGAAGAATAGTATTTTTCTTGTTTTCTTATTTTTTGGATAAATCGTAGTCAAGATACTTCTATAGTAAAATGTCCAAAAGGCAGGAAGCGCGATTAACAAGCCTTTAAAACTGCATCTGTATAATCTCTGCTCGTCCCTAAAAATTACCATATATTCCCCGAAGCCGAGAGCAACGCGAGTGGAAATAGTCCGGACTCCGTTGGTAACGACGTTTAAATCCGACCCTAGGATGGAAATAATCTCGCACTAACGATTTTTGACGTTATTTTCGAGCACCTCTGTGCAACGGTTGTTTGGTGTGAAGAGGCAATTCTCGGACGAAGTGATAACAATGCCGGCCGGGGTGTGAACGACCCAAATAGTCTTTTGGTAAACAATTAACTCGAAAGTGGTTCGACTTGTCATAATGTGAATGGTATTTTTCAATACACTCCACATATTCAAATGATTGTAGCACTTCAGATGAAGATTTCCCACTTTTTTATACACAACGATTGTAAAGATCAAGAAACAAAGTGACTAAGCGTATTTCAGCGTTTTAGACACAGATACAAAAACCTTTCCTATGTTCGAAAATGACTCGTTCTCTGCAGAAGATCAGTTAAATACCAATGACCTTCTCACAAGCTTGTGACATATTCCACGTCCGAGGAAAATTACAAAAAGAATATTCCCTGTATTCTCAGCGAGTTCCGAGACCGGCTTGCGAAGCCATTCGCAGCAATTCGATAAAGCAATCGTAAAATCGATAACTTTGTACAGAAAGTGCCGGATTCGCTTAACCATTTCAATAAAAATAGAGAATTTTCGAACAGAGAAAAGCTTTAACATAGAGCGCCGATACGCTGTAGCAAAATTTGTTTCACAATAAATTAAACATAATAGAGTCAATTATGCTAAGTTTTTGTACCATTAAAATGATAGAGACTTTACAAAAGACAATTATTTGTTTCTTGTCCGTGAACAGATCGTTTTCGAATATAGCTTAACATTTCTATTTGTACACATAGTCAAGTGTAAGCGGGAGGTCAATAAATTTGTTCGAATTTATAAATAGTCAGTTCAAAATATCCTACAGAAAAACAATCGGAGCCAGCGTCTCAAAACTATTCACTGGCTCATTTCAATATTTCATACAAATTCAGAACTGAAAGTCAATTACTTATCTTTATTACAGTTTGGATGAATGGTGTTTTTAGCGCTACCTCAAAACTTTTAAAGTTATGATTCCCAAGTTGGTTTTTAAACGGCGTTTCGTGCCAACGAGCTCTGTTTGTTCGCCGTCGTGGCGTAATGAAGGTGGACGGCGGCCACCGCCATGTTACTAAGATTAGTGGTTTCATCTACATATTAAATTGCATTATTCTTGTAACACCGACCGACTCTTGCCTGCACTGTTTTAAATTTGAATAAATTCTCGCCCCGGTTCGTAATCATAACAGCTTTTAAGGCGTTTCGTGTTCGCAATCTGATTTTTGCTTTTAATTTGATATACGGTTTGAACTCGTGGTTGAGTACGAACTTTTTGTTCCTGAATTACGTTGGCCATTTTGAAACTGCTTTTTGTATGAACATAAGATTGAATTATTATTTTTTCATTTCTGCCGTTAAAATTTCTATAATAATACTTTTATCTTCATCCTTATAGCTCTGATCAGAATCTCTTGAGTTTCTGCGAGCTATCCAATTTGATTTATGAGCAGACGAATTAGCAAAATTAAAAGCTAAAAAAAGTAAAACCAATCCCGGCAATCGGCTTGATATAGCATGCGGGGTAACAATCTGTAACAATACACGGCAGCGCGCGGCGCCGCGCCGGCTGCCATCCAAGTTCAAGACCGCCCCCTCCCCTCCCCTCTCTCCCCCGGTCGCTTGTACCCGCATGTACCCGCGCACTGCATAAGTGCACCAGGCATGCAAATACAAGCATATACTACACAATCATGGAGAACTTATGTTCGATGTGGTAAGGCTTTTACTTGGGAACTCAAGCTCAAAGTAACGTTAAAGGCGAAAACTTCTACGGACGGAGTTGCACTATACTTTAGAAAAGTAAATAAAAGTGGATTCAACTTTCTTAGTGCATTTAAAATTAGAACCAAGTGTTTTAGAAAGAAAGTTACCCTTAGGAAAAATTATGTTGATAGAGGTGATATACCAATAAAAAGTGACATTACAGCAGTTCCCGCCAAAATCAAAGCGGATTATTAAAAATAAAAAGACGCTAGTTTTAGGTGTTCCATTTAAAACATAATTAAGAATCTGTAACTAAAAGTTAAGGTGATATTTAAGTAAATAATCCATACTATAGGAAAAGATATCGCTACTGCTTCAAATAGATTGACACTCCTTCAACTCCTTGTGACGGACAGGCGATACATTGAAGACATTGAAGTACTGTTACTAATTAATATTATAATCAAGTTAATGGCACAGACGTGGACTGCAGATTTTGTTGTTTGTTATTATTCTGTGTGGTTTTGTTAATGTTCTATTTTTAGTAGAACTAAAAGTGTTGTTGGAAAAAGATTTATGTCCTCAATTACCTTCCTCTATATTTATTTCTTTATCTTTGAAGTATCTTGTATCTGAGCTACATTTTTCAGTTTGATATATTTTTTAAACGTTTCCATTTGCAAAACTTCATCGTTTGTTCTATATTTGTTTCGAACACACGATTCTTAAGCCATGTTCTGATTCTGTTCATGACTCATCTAGCAGCTAAACGATCACATTCAGGTGCAGTGCCCATTGTCACGGCGCGGCCATTATCACTCACGTCGTGACACTCGTGACAGTTTGCGGAGTTCACGTTCTTGGAGTAACATAACAATGTTATGTCATTTGTCTTGCTAATATTATTAACGATCAGAGGTATTTCATCTTCTATTGAAATTCTAAATAATGGAACTCCGTAACTGATTACCGCCGCCTGTTAACGTTTGAGCTTATTGCATTTGTCTTAAGAAGCAGTTTGACGATGACTGACTTATAGAACCATCTGTGTGGATCATCTTCATCAGAGCAGAGTACATGGTATATACCGTGATTTGATGATGAATGAGTGACACAAACATTTATTTAACATAAGCCAGTTGTGTATTCTAGAAGATTACCATAACATGTGTTGGTTACAGGTATGAGCGGCGAGGCGTGCGCGTGCGCCCCGGCTCCGGCGCGGCCGCCCGCCCCCGAGCCCGACCAGCTCTACGACCACCATTCCTCGGAGGAGGAGCTAGAGGTGACCAATCTTGATATGTACTTCAAGAAACAATCTATTCAGACATCTGCCGTTTTTGTGTACATAAATGTGTTCGAGAATGAATCCATTCAGACATTTGCCGTTTTTATGTAAGTAGATGAATTTTTTTGAGAAGAAATCATTTGAGACCTTTGCCATTCGTGTGTAAATAAATTTTTCCGAGAAGGAATAATTTCAGAACTTTGTCATTCTTGTGTAGATTAATGTGTCAGCGAAGCAATCAATTCAGTCATTAGCCATAAACATAATTATGTCATTCAACCATATTAATGAGGCTTTGTAAATAGTGATAACCACTTTAATTACGTAGTATAAGAGGAAATCGATATAGACTTTATTTTAGATACTAGACATAAAGCAGTAGTTAATGTTTTATTAGGAAAAGATACGTTGTAAGGATCGCGCTGAAAGAAATCATTGACCGTGCCTTATTTGTTTTTCATATATTTTGATTTTTTCCCTCAAAATGTTTTAACGCCGTTATTCATTTGTTATTCAAACTTGTTATTCAAGATGGCACTTCTATCACACATATGTTGTATCATGACTATATTCTCGGTTAAAACAATTATCATCACCCATTCCATAAATAAGTAAGTCTATTGAGTTTTTCTTTAGAAACCTTTCAAGTATCTAAACATCCGTTTTAAGTGGCCGTTTTTGCTTCATTTTACCTTTCTATTCTCTTAATGTTTTGTTGAATTTTTCTTTTAAGTGGAATTATAGACTGAACATCTTTATCGAGTAATATTCTAAGAATATCTTGTTTTTTGCTTTTTATTTACGATAATTGTTGTATCGAAATATTCTCAATCAATTTTTACGTAGACAGATCTTTAGCCTCCCAGACTAGATTTCTTAGAATCCTAGAATTATTAATAAAGTTTAACAAATAATTGACCTTGCAATAGAAATTGAAATACCAGGATCGCATAAGTCAAACGATCTTTCTGGAATGGATGGCACGGTTGTTTATAAAGAAGTTGATCCGAAAGATCATAACTCACGCTAACGCCGCGCCCGATTTAGCGTCGTCGTAAATTCTATCTCGTCTAGATTTTTCTGAAGCCTGGATCGCTTTATGCGTAATGGGAGCTGTAACTGTAATAGTTGGTAGTGAAATGTTAATGGACGGAGATATTTTCGTTATGTAAACATATATCTGTATTATTCGGTAACTTTTGTAATATCAGAAAACTGTGAAGATAGAATAAAAGTAAAGGTAAAGTAGAATAAAAGTCATGATCTTTGTAACTCAGAGCTAAAATTCATTTCATGGAATCAAACTAAATAATTAAATAAAAGGCTCTACAAGAGAATCACCAGAAAAACTAAAAAAAATCGTCTCGTCGCCGTCTCGTAAAATTATCTATAAGTTTCTGTTAACTTTACGCATTCTCGCTAATACTAGCAAAAATATTACAAAATTCTATACCTAAAAGCATGATACAATATCTTATCGTTAGTAAAATATTATGCTATTTTAATAGCTGACTCTTAGGACGGACAAATTAAATAAACTAGGGTTTATAAACGTAGGTACTACGTACGTAGCATCTTAGGTAAGACAAGCGTAATCCTTGAACTATGAAAACAAGCAATGTGTATCGTTGACAGCGTAATCCTCAAAACAATTTATCTACAGCTAGTGCGTAGTCCGCCGGCTAAGCGCATAATCTTTTTACAGCTAAGCTTAAGAACTGTTATATAAGTGTAACAGCGTGTTAATATCGTATAACCTTTAACGCTTATGAGCAGAAATTGGACCGGCATAAGCAGTAAGCGCCTGGATTATACCTTTCTCCTTTTTATACAACAGCTATGAATACTGGATCTTAGGTCTTACGTAGGAGTCTTGTCCATGAATTACCGTTTTTAGTAATACTACTAAAAGTAATTATCACCTAATGAATGACACTGTCTGGTTCTAAATCCAAAGATTTATGTTATCGTCATCTAATCAGCTGTTCGTCATTATAATTATGTTGCCGTATAACCGTTACGTGAAGTTGTGGGTTTTCGCGTACGTTTTCCGCAATTACTTACTTTGATACAAAATTTGAATGAACGCATGAATTTTTCTGATTACCATTTCCGGGATTTTTAACTAAAAGGAAATTTACTCGAATTAATATTGGTTTTACCACAGCTGCCTTTTTTCTATTCTTATTTGAGCCCAGCCCAAATTTGTTAATCTCAGAAGGTGGCATTAGTGACAAAAATTTCGGCAGGCCAGACCCGCTGATTTGGCGATCGGTAATTGGTCTCCTGGGTCGCTTCAAAACGTCTTTCTCTTTCGATACAAAGAACATAGTTTCGTGGACCCCTTCATCTGTACACGTGTTCACAAAAGCCTCTACAGCTTCGTTCGCAGCCGACCTTATTATTACATCGCCTTGACGCAACGCATTCAGAAGATGCAACTCAACAGAATTACTCCCCTCGCCCTACATACTCACTCCCTGTTGTTGAAAAGAACTGATATCTATTCGTATGTTTCCCTTTGCGCGAAGGGTCTTCTTGTGCTCGCCGTGTTTCTTTTTCGCTTGTAAACAGACTCTTAAATAAAAAGTAGATTTTTTGGAATTTGCAATGTGAAAAGTTTAATGCTAGGGGAGTAAGAACAAATTTAAAAGCGTGATGAAATTGAAGCTAAACGACTAAACCTGCACGTGAAAATTTAAATCGAATGATGTAACTAGATGAAACATAAAATGAAGGTGCGAAGTGTAACAGCATGAGAATTGTGATAAAAGATAGGCTGTAAACTGTACATAAAGTTTCATTTCTTTTGGATGTACATTTGATTGCGATAATAATAAAATTACTTATCCAGTTTGATAGCGAAATTGATTTCGTTAATCATAGGTACTCGATTTCTGCATTCAGTCTGCTTTGGTCTGATTTCGTAAGCATAAACGTTATTCATGTAATACAAGTATTTTTAAAATTGTCAGAAAAACTACTTAAACTACACATTTTCTGAAATTATATATTGTATAGGATCCTACCGAGTATGTTTGACCTAACTGAGATACATACACAGTATATTATATGCATCAGGCTATACGCTAGTAGGGCTGTCTCAAAGATCATTTTTAGTTTAAACAGCTCAAATACTAGCTTTTTCCAATATCCTGACCATTTTTACTGTAGTAAAACAACGTTCAATCACACAGTATCTGTTATTCTCGCTAATAGATCTGCAAATTGTTGAGCCCTTCCTTTGTGATTCAGAGTCGGACAACCCTATAGTTGATTTAAGCCAGTTACATCGTCTTTGATGACCGTCCGGGGTTCGCAGGGAGCATTAATTCTGGACGTTACACTGCAACTAAATTATGCCCCCCGGCCTACTTGCCCGGTGCCCTCACGTGTAGCTAGTACTGACACCGATGTGTGTTCCTTTGAGCTCTGAAGTCGTATTGCATTCAGTGGATTTCTGTTTGCCTTCTGAGGTAAAGCTGTTATAGATCAGGTTGGTTTGAAATTCGTCGTCTAGTTCAGAGTCGTTGTACTTTTGTGCCAATATAACGTTTCAAGAACTCGACATGTTTATTTATTTATTTAACCATGTACATCTAATCTATGATAACAGGTATTCACCCAATGCGACAGAGTATCCTTAACACTAAAACAACAATATTATCACTAAATTTTACAAGCTTTTCACTCTTAATTATTTTCATAGCAAATAAGATGTATTGCTACCTTTGCAAACTCATTCAGATTGCCAGAGAACACATCTAGCCTGTCGTGGACTTCATTGAGCGTCCGCATCGCTCGAGTGAGAGCGATATATTGGTCGCTAATATGGCTTAAGTCTTTTAAAACATTTTTATCTCTCATATGGTTTAGGTTTATAAAAATATTCTA
>DWIY01000868.1:0-11375 GCA_018248615.1 Erynnis brizo brizo
AAAAAATAGAAATTCTATATCAGTCAACCATCGGTTTGCAAAAGCATAATCAAAACCATGTTTTGAAATCATCTTCATGACTAAGTACTCTGCTTAGTAAAATTCTATAAACTAAAAATAAAAACCACATTATGTGCTTGAATTAACACCACTATTTCCCAACCCAGGCATACAACCAGAGTGACGACGCCGACGGCATCCTGATCCGCAACGAGGAATACTTCCGCAACCAAGGCAAGGTGATGCAAGTGGAACAATGCCTGCAGAACCTTAGCAAGATCGCCAGCAGCTACACGCAACAGACCGGCGACAGGATTCTAGAAGATTCCCTCCGCAAATGCGAACAGCAGTGGGAGGGGACCGTGAAGAGAGTGGAACACTTCAGACAACAACTGCAGAGGATCCCGGCGAAATGGGACGCGTATAGAGAGAGGTTCGCGGAGATGGAGCGGTGGATGGACCACGTCGATAAGACCATGGACAGTATCGTGAGGGAAGTGGACTCGGCTGAGGCGTTCGAGCGAGAGAAGACGATATTCCAGGTATGTTTGATATCGGATACGATGAGATAAGACTAATGTTTTAGACGGTGATGATCTTAATGAAGTAAATTGTGTCATATTAGACAATATAATAGTGATTGATGAGGATGGGTTCCGAAATAACAATTAGAAGATTTAGTTTTCAGTAGTAGAAAAAATCGATCAAATTTTGGTCCGGTTTAAGGTTGGATATTATTATTACTGCCTGTAACCACTCAACATAAAATGACCTGCACGCAAATATATATTAGAAATATCTTTAAAATTCCGGTATTTTTTTTATTTCCCCTGCTTTGCTTTGAAGTATCAAAATAATTGGTTGGTGGGGACATGAAATTGGTTTTATGGACTCATTATTTTGTAATTGGTCGTTAATATAATTTATGTTTATGCTTACCTTGGAAACAGCTAAGGGAACTGATGGTAAATATTGTTACGAAAAACTTTTAATCAGTTTGATTTTCAAATTGTTTCGAAAAATATTAACTTTTTCAAAAAAGGGTAGGACATAAATGTTGCATTATTAATATTATTGTGTTCATGTTATTATAATACCATTCAATTTTAGAACATCTGTCGCGAAGCCGACAAGAAGAGGGAAGACATGAAGTGGCTCGTCCAGACTCTAGACATGCTCTCCAACCACTGCTCAGACACAGAAGCGCAGGAGGAACAAGTGAAGCTTGAGAACCTCATAGCCCGATACAAGAACCTCATCCCCACTATAGAAATCACAATGATAAAGACAGAAACCTACACGCGGTGCTACACCTACCGACGAGAGGTACATGAAGTGATTTGCGTCCTTGAGACCGCGAAACAACAGGCCAAGGTCGAGCCTGAACCTCAATCCTTACAACACGTCGAACAGCTAGTCCTAGAACAACAAGCCGCTGTACAAAAACTTGATCGCCACCGACCTTCTGTCATGTCCATGCTCCAACGCGGCAAGGAACTCATACGAGACGCCAATGCACCAGCCTTCGTTCGTGAAGACGTAAGAAACCTAGAAACTGGCTGGACTTCCGCTTACGACACGAACACTGAACGTCTTCATAAACTCCGTGACACGCAGAAGGTGTGGTCGAACTACGAATACCAGAAAGAAGAGTTGCTATCCAACATCGACAAAATTGAAAGTTATGTCGCTCACCCTGGTCTAGAACTCGGCGTGACGAACATCACCCGGGAACTCCAAGAAACTAAGGCAATTAACGCGGAACTGGAGAAAGCCAAGGCGGAAAGATTGCCTCAACTGCAACAAGCTTATGCCGAACTGCAGACACTTACAGCGAACAAACCTAAGCCTGTCATCGAGAAGGACTTGGAGACGATTGAACGCAAACTCGGTAGGGTGCAAGACGAAGTGCAACATAAGGTGGAACATTTAGAAAAGTTCAACGAAGAATGGGTAAAAATCGAACACAAGTTGGAACATGTCCGAGAATGGATCAAGAAGGAAAGCCCAGCCCTAATATCACAGATACAGTCTGAAAACATTACACCGGAGGAACGTGTACAGAAGTCACAGTCGTTACAAAAAGTTATATCTGAGAAACTAGATGTTATTCGTGGTGTAGCAGACCAGGGAAGCAAATTAGCCGTCGAGCATCGCGTACATGATGCTAACAGACTTAAAGGAGAAGTTGTTCTCTTAGAAAAAATGATGGCAGACCTTAAACGGTCAACAGAACACCAAACTAAAGTAGTCGAACACGATCTAGCCAGCTGGCAGAAGTACCAAAAAGGCGTCGCTGAGATTAAACCATGGATTGAAGAAGCGGAAATTAAACTAGGCAACATCCCTAAACCAACAACCTTGCCTGAAGCACAACAATTACAACAACAATCTAGGGCTTTGATTGCCGATTGTGATAAGCAACTGATGAACTTACAAATTCTATCCAGTGTAAGTCACCAGCTTTCTGGCAAAACTAGCGCTCCCGATGAAGTCGACGCGATCCATTCTAGATGGGCTGTAGTCCATGACTTGGCAGATCAGTGGAACAATAAATTAGACAAACTAGTCACCAACTGGGATAACTTTGAACGTGAAGCAGAAAAATTAGAAACTTGGATTGAAAGCGGAGAAAAACTGCTCAGCAGTAGGGTTGTTAACGTGGACACTCCACAAGTTGAAAAACTAGATAGAGAACTTAACAAATTAAAATCATTTGGAAACGAAATTTCGCAACAGCAAGCGAAGATCATCAGCTTATCACAAACTTGTGACAACATCTGTCACAGCATTCAGCCCGAAGGTGCTGCTTTATTGAAAAACAAAGTGACGGAGATTAAGCAGAGAACCAATGCCCTTGCAGAAACAGTTAGGAACAGAGTTAATGAATTATCGGACAAGATTATTGTCAAACAAGAATTCTTGACGAAATTGCATACCTTCGATAACTGGATAACAGACTTCAGAAGAAAAACAGAAAGTTACGACCAAATCTCCGCTGAAAAAGTGGAACCCACGCTGCAATCCATGCACGTCTTACTTCAAGAACACGCAGAGAAAGCGCCAGAGTTCGCAGAAATTTATAATGAAGTCAAAAATATGGCCCTCGCTTCTCATCCTGATGAGGTCCGCTCCCTAAGTGACACGTATTCCAACATAGCAGAGCATTACCAGATCATTGAGTCAAATATACAGCAAAATAAGAATGTACTCCAAAAATGGTCTGATCTCCTGAATTGGTACGAAGATAACAAACAGCAACTGGGTCATGTACAATACCAAATCGACGGACCGAAGCTGACGCCAGAAAGTTACGAAGTACTAAGACAGGAATTAGTAAACATTATTACGAAAATTCCTGAATGGAAAAGTAACGTTGTGTTACTAGACGGACCATCTCGCGTGAAAGTGACGGATTCGAACACTGGCAGAATGATTTCACCAATGAGTCTAGTCAAAGAAATTGAAATGAAAGCCGATACATTATTGAACCAAGTTGTATCAAAGAGAGACTTAGTACAGAAAGTTGGCGCTCGGTGGGACAAATTTAATGTACAACATAAGGCCTTGGCTGATGTACTACACACAGTACAGTCTGCTCTTAATGATATGGCACAGAAACCAGTGCCTTTAACGGAAGCTACAATACAGGAAATGACTGAAAAGTTGGACGCCTTAGACGCAGAACTAAAAGAAAAACAATCGGTGAGGAAAGAGTTGAGAGAAGAAGGACTACATTTAATGCGAGAAGATCAGCCAAATATGGGAACCATACAGAATGCTCTATCCGCTGCAGATAACAGTTGGGATCAAGTCGTCAATTGCGTCCGAGACACAAAGAACAAATATATTTTACTGTCCTCTACGTTACAGGAATTGAAGAACTTTTCGGTTGCTTTCGACAGAGAAATGAGCAGAGCCGAACAATTGTATAACGAATGCAAAGATGCTCCTAACGACTACGTCCAAACAGCACAATCGTTGGACAAAGCTAAAAAGAGTTACGAGATCCTAAAACGATCTAAAGGCCTATTAGACCAAATGGACGTCATCAAACAATCCGTTTTGAAACAAGCTTCAACTTTGGGTGGTTTTGATACATCACCTTTGGAAGAATCGTTCTTGAACTCGCAGACACACTGGGAAAGAGTCAATGATGCCATTATTAAGAGAATCCAAGATTTGGAGTCACAACTGATTGTTTGGCGACAAATCGATGACACCAAGAATCAAGTGATATCTTGGTTAAGTGAAACTGGACAAAACTTAGCAAACGCTTGCGACAATTTGGAGATAAGGTTCGGTCAAAACCATCTCACCAAATACAAGGAAGAGTTGCCGATATATCAAGGTCTCAGAAATAGTATAAAGGCCAAATGTGAACAGATAACCAATCTAAATAAAAGTATTCCAGTTGGACAAGTAAACTCAATAATTGATTACCTAGATAATGAGTTTGCAGCTTTGAAATCCTTAGCAGACAATTTGGATAGTGCTGTATCTTCCTTAGAAACAAAGGAAAATAAACTCAAGGACAGCATCAAACGCCTTTCTGATAATGTAAGCAAAATACGAGATGATATTATTAAATGTGACGATATGTCAGGTGATAACGCAAAAATTCTGGATCGCCTTAAAAAATGTCAACTATGCAAGACTGAGCTACAAAACCTTAGCGACGAGATCGATAACCTGACCCAGAATGTATCCGAAATGAACGCTAATTATCCAGGTTTCTATGAATCACTAGTACCAAAAGAATTAAGTACCTTGCAGAAAAGATTTGAAAGTGTATTAGTGCATGCTAATAAAACTGAAACTACGCTTTTAACTTTCCTACAAAAACTATTCACAGACAAATTAAACATGTTTAACAGAAATTTGAAAATGTTAGATGATAAGACGAGATGGTGCGTGCCTGATGTTACAAGTGACAAATACAATTTGGAAGTTAAATGTGCGGCACTTGCTGATGTGGAAAGTGGCATTGCTGACTGTAACAAGAAAGTTGTTGAATTAAAGGAAGCATGTGAGATTCTACGTGCTGTTGCTGAGCCGGCCTCTGCTCAAGAAGCAGCAGTACAAACAGAAAAAGCACAGAAAAATCTAGAAGTGCTAAAGGCAAACTATGACGAAATCAAGAATAGGTTGCAAGATAACATTAAGGCTTGGCAAGATTACGAAGTTTTACTTGAAAATGTTTCCGAGTGGCTTAAGGATAAAGAGAATAAAGTAAGACAAGAAGCAGTAAGTCTTCATGAACTTAAAGACATGGATAATAAAATAGCACAAATAGACAATCTTAATAGAGAAATAAAGGAATATAACGGCGAGATCAAGCGTCTTACTGATATCGGAGACAATATTCTATCTCGTAATCCAGATTCTCGAGTATTACAATACATCAACCATTTAGTAACCCGATATCAAACCGTTGACAAATTTATGGAAAGTCATCTCAAGAGACTGAAAGAATTAAAGGATAATAAAGGAAAGTATGACAAAACAATTGCTGAATTTAAAAATTGGCTGCAAGATGCCAATGCTAAGATCGCCGACTTAGCAGCTATGAGTAAGCATGCCAAGCCTACTGCTGCTGACTTAGAACAAGTTAAAAGATTAAATGAAAACAAAGAATTAGGCCAACGTTTACTAAACAACGCGGTGGAAGCAGGTGAATCTCTATTTAGTGGCATCACTCCGGAAGGTCGTGAACAAATCAGAAACGAACTACGCACCTTACGAGACCACTTCGAAGATTCTGTTGACTCACTGAATAATGTTATTAAGGATATAGAAACAACAATTAACAAAAGATCGTCGTTCGATGATACCTTCAATCAAGTCCAAAAATGGATCACCGATAAGGAAAAGGAACTCGGCGAGTTTAAATTGTGCCCAACTTTACCCGAGAAGAAAGCTCAACTTCACGCAAATAAGATCTTGCACCAAGAAGTAGAGTTGCATCACTCTATGCTGTCTCAACTTACTGAAAAAATAAAACTAATGCCAGACGAGGAAGCTGAAAAGAGCCTCTCTAAAATCATTGAAAGGCACACAAACATGGCCAAGGAACTTGAGAGAAGAATTGCTACATGTGAGGCTCATGTATCTGATCATGAGAAATATGTGCAAATGTTTGAAGAGACCCGTGACCGTCTCAACCACATTGTAGCTGAAAATAGTATGTTGAACTATGGTGTAGTAACACAGAAAGATGACGTTGATTCTAAGATAAGTGCCATAGAAAAAGTAACATCAAAGACGAAAGATGTGGATAAGGTACTTGCAGATTTGAAGACACAGTTACATACAGTTTTAGAAACAACGAGCTCCAATGGACATCCTGTACTGATTAGTGAATTCGAACAACTAAAGGGAACCTGGGAACAGTTCTCTAAACAATGTCAAGAAAGCGACAAAAAATTGAAGGAGATGTTGAAACAATGGAACGAGAGCCAGAAAACACTAGATGAGCTTGAAGAATGGCTCAAAGTTAAAGAAAACCAATTAAGAGATCAAAGCCTAAAGAGCACGCTTGAAGCTAAAATTGCTCACTTACAAAAGGTAAAAGAAATCCAGACTGAATTAGCATCGAGAAATGCTGAGTTTACTGCTCTTGGTGACACGAAACAAAATGTTACCGGTGAATCGGAACTAACATCTAAAACTTCGAAGTTAGCGACCAGATACCACACTTTAAATAACCTTGTCAACGAAATCATTTCCAAATATGAGGTATTCGTGGCGGAACACCAAGCCTTTGAAAATGAATACAGTGACATGGAAAGTTGGCTGATGAGCATGCTTGGTGAACTACAGGACTTAAACGAAATTGTAGGTGATTACGCTGTCTTACAAGAAAAACAAAACAAGGCCAAGGAATTGTACGAAATACGAAACAAGAAGACCCCTGTTTTTGAGGAGTTCTTGAGCTTGGGTGAAAAGCTCTACGCACATACAAGTCCCGATGGCAGAGAAGTGATTCGGCAGAAAATCCGCAAAATAAGAACGTTGTGGGATAGTTTCGGTGACAGTTTCCAGGAAACCGTAAACAAATTAGATCAGTGCCTGCTGCAATTCTCTGACTTCTCATTAGCTCAAGAACAGCTCACTAAATGGCTTAAAGACGTCGAGCGAGCTATGCAACGACACACGGAACTGAAGGCCTCGTTAGAAGAGAACAAAGCACAACTACAAAATCACAAGATAATGCATCAAGAAATCATGACACATCAGCAGCTTGTAGAATCTGTATGCGACAAGGCACAACAGTTAGTTGATCAAACTCACGATGCTTCTCTTAACGTTTATTTACAATCTATTAAGCAATTATTCCAGAATATCGTAACAAAATCCCAGAATCTGCAAGAAAATCTAGAGGAATGCGTCAAACGCCACGAAGACCTCGTGCGTTTGATTCAGCAATACAAAGAATGGCTAGGATCACAATCTGAGAAGCTACTAGATATAGAAAACGCCACTGGGGAAAAACCAGAGATTGTCAGAAAATTGCAATCAGCTATCGCCATGAAAGACATCGAAAAAATTGGTTCCGCTAAATTGGATGAAATCCGTGCCATTTTTGTTATTGTCAGCAAGAGTACTTCCGAAGCTGGTAATACAGCAATCAAAGCTGAAATTGATAACTTACATGATCAGTTACGTAATGCAGTAGAGAGCATTGGTACATCAGAACAGAAATTGAAACATACGTTGGACATTTGGAATAAATTTGACTCCTCCATTGAATCGATATCCGAATGGCTCAAGGACATGGAGTCCAAGTGTCGCGATCAAGCACTCTGCTCTACTTTGCAAGAAAAAGAAGCACAATTACAACGGTATGTTAATCTTCGGAACAGTATTCACGCAAAGGAAAAAGACATTGACACTTTCGTTGACGAATCACATAATCTCATTCAGCTTAGTGGTGTTGAAAGACTTAAGCCTCTAGTCACACAGGTTAGCAGCCGGTATCAACAACTTCATCTGATTTCAAAGGACATTGTTAACCATTGGTCTGAATTAGTCACAGATCACAAGAAGTACGTCCAACTTAGAAACGAATTCGACTCGTGGTTGAAGCCATTAGAGGAACAGCTAAGCCAAATGATTACGAAGGAAGATAAACTAAGCATCGAGAGCAAAGGCAATAAGCTCCAAGTATTCTTGCTGGAACGAGATAATGGCGAACATAAAATTGGCATTTTAACAACCGCTGGTGACAAAGTTCTTCCCGAAACAGCGGCTAACGGCAGAGAAAACATTCGTGCAGAAATCAGAGCTTTGAGAGAACGATGGGACAAACTTAATGATAGTATACTACAACAGCAAAAAGAATTCGAATCTCAGACACTACAGTGGTCTAGTTATCAAGATGTTTTGCAACAAACCTTATCATGGCTTGACGAGAAAGAGAAAATCGTAGAAACAGAAGAAAAGGCCACCTTAAACTCGGCTCAAGAAATAAAGTCAAAACTTTTGAAGAACAAGACCTTATTGCAAGAAATTTATTCACACAAAAGAGTCATTGAAACAGTCACTGAAAAAGCAAAGAGTGTGGCTGCCAGTATTCATTCAGGCAAAGGAGAGAGTGATGAAATGAATGCTACGATTCAGTCAGTTTGGGAGAGATATAACGCTCTCACAAACAGATTATCAGGGATAATTGATAAGCATGAAAGCACATTTGAAATCTACCAACAGTTTGCTGATCAACAAAAATCTCTTCAAGACTATCAGAAGCACTTATGGGATCGTCTCCACCTTCTCTCAGATTTCACTGGCAATAAGGCAGCTTTGCAGAGTAAACTTGGCAAAATACAAGAATTATTGGACGCTATACCTACTGGAAACAATAAATTGAAGATCTTATCCGATCTTATCGAAAATAGTGGGTCGAAATTGTCTCCAAGAGGTAAGGAGGGCATGTCTCGAGAACTCGGATTATTGAGGGCGGACTTAGAAAAGTTTACAGCCACTGTACATGACGTGAAACGTGGTATCGAAGACAAGATTCAGCAATGGATAGAGTTTGATAGCGCCAGTGATCGGCTGCAACATTGGTTAAGCGATACTGAAATGAGCCTCAAAACTTACACACCGAAAGCTACTCTGGAAGAAAAGATCGATCAGCTCAACAAGTACCAGGTACGTATTTATATTTAGACTTAATGATACAGATATTATTTCAAATGAACATTATTAAATATTGATGAATTTTGAACAGGAGTTAAGTAAAACCATTGATAATCATGAAAACGATTTGACTGCTGTCAAAAATTTGGGCGATGCATTGGATCAAGTAAGATTTATGAGGAGAATAGTGTAACACTACTTTCCTGGCACTGTAGGGTGTTGTCTAATTTTCAGTAGATGACCTAATTTCACGACAATTAATTTTGTTAAATTCTAACCACAGGAACGTGATGCTACTGGCATTTACGATGTTTCTACTTCTACTAAATCTATTTCTATATAATTGTTTCTACTAATTATTTAAAAGCATCGGGTGCGGAATTTTATAATTATTAATGAACAAATGAAATACATAGATCTGTAACTCTCAATGACGATACTAATAGTAGTTGTCGTAGTTTAGCTAAAACTTAATAATTAGTTGCATAAAGAGTATGCAATGTTTAAGATATAACTAACAAATGTTCATTTTTTGCAGGCAATTTTAGCTAATTTGAAGAAAACTGAGAACGATGTCGATAAATTGACAGACGAGTTCAGTGATCTTATAGAAAATTGTAACGATACCAGGATCACCATGAATTTGCAACAAATGACATCGCGATTCCAATCGGTACATTCAACTGCGAAGGAACTGGTCAAGAAGTGTCAACAGGCCGTAAATGACCACAACGCCTATCAAGAAAAATACAATCAATGTACTGACTGGATTAAGGCAGCTCAACATAAATTTGATGAATGTCAGAAGAACCTATCAAATACACCGGAAGGCATCAATGCAAAACGTGAAAGTCTTAACGACCTACTGACACAAAGACGTAACGCTACTCTCCTTGTGAACAACACCTTTGAACTAGGAGAGAAATTGTACCCCTCTACTTCACCAGAAGGCAAGGAACTGATCGAACAACAACTGCAAGACATTCAACAAACTCTTGATAATTTGTACGATAACATTACCAAAGCTGAAAGAGATTTGGACTCGGAACTCAATAAATGGTCATCATTCGAAGATAATCTGAAAACCGTTAAACAATGGTTGACTCTAGCTGAAAAGAACCTCCCCAAGGAAATACAGCTAAAAGCAACTCTCGATGAGAAACGTAATCAATTGAACGTTTATAGAAATTATCTTCAAGATGCGATCGCTCATCAACAAGATATTTCCGATCTAGAAGTTCGAGCACAGACCTTGCCTGATGTTAATAAGGATATCGCTAAAGAAATAGGCCAACTGAAGAAACGACATGATGCTATCCTTTCGCGTGCCAAATCATTTGTAGAGCAGTACGAAGCTATTGTTAACAACCATCAACAGTACAGCAAAGCTGTCATGGATCTGCAGGAATGGGTTGAGGCAACGCAAAATACCGCTCAACTTTGGGGCGATGTCAATTTAGAAAGAGTGGCATTAAGTAGTAATTGCGAGAAGCTTAAGTCTCTACAAGTAAGCTTGCCAGAAGAAAAGAACCGCATTGACAAAATACGCTCTTTGGGTGAAAAAGTTCTACCGGGAACGATAAGTACCGGACAAGCTAATATAAGGAACCAAATCGATGCTTCCCACCAAGAATGGGAAGGATTAGTTTCATTCATCAATAAAACGATCGAGACTCTAGAAAACAAAATCCAACAATGGAATGAATATGAGAACATGAAAGACCAATGTTTGACGTGGATAAGAAACACTGACACGCAAATACACGCTGTGGATCTGAAAGCCACGCTACCTGAAAAACAAGAACAGTTCAATAAGTTCAAAGAATTACAAGGCGAGGTGCGCGCTAAGGAACTTGAAATTGACAACATAACCGAGAAAGCTCAGTCTCTCTACACTGGAGTGTTGGGCCCTCGTGGATCTCAGATATCAGACTTAACAGTGAAATACCAAGCCTTGACGCAAAAAGTTAAGGACTTGACTAACAGATGGCAGCAATACGTCAAAACACACCAAGAATTCACAAGTAACGTCGCTGAATGCTCTCAATGGATCGAAGAACTGAGAGACAAATTAGACTTCTGTGCTGATTTAAGTTCATGTTCTCAAGATGACTTAGAGACAAAATTAGTGTTGATTCAGAATCTGTTGCTCACCAAAGATGAAGGCTTCACAAAAGTTCAATCCCTGGTTGAGTTGGCACAAAATGTCATGGCTAATACCGCTCCAGCAGGTC
>DWIY01000869.1:0-11373 GCA_018248615.1 Erynnis brizo brizo
TTGTGCAGTCTGCAGTTCTATTAAAGATTTTCATCCAACAATTTTGTGTTAATAAAGGTAACAAATTTAGGTCGCGCTCAGTTTGGACGTGTTTTCGTCTTGGTCTTATCGTTGTAGTATTTCTAACGTCGGGACTGTTAATGCGTGTACGTACGTATACGCACGAGTTAAATTCGTACGAAAACACGTCCAAACTTATCTGCCAAGATATTTGAAGATATCAAGAAGTAAAATAGTGTTACGGTCTCATAAAGTTCTAGGCTTGAATTTAGCGACTGATCTGATGATAATGATGGAAGTGTCACTCACCAGCTGATGGAATCGTTTGTCGGTGGGATTCGCCATAGCAACGTGTTAGTGTGGAGCGGTGGTGTCAGCGGCATGCATTAGTTTAGTGTCGGGAGCTGCAAGAAGAACACCGAGGCCACGCGTAGTTAGTACCTCTGCCTACTGTTTGGGGGCGTCCAATAATTACGTGAGTTTTTGCAGGGGAAGAGGGACAAGATGAACCGTACCCAATCTCACGTAGGGGAGGAGAGAGATCTGACCATATTTATACGCAATAAAGAAAAGTCTACAGTCTACAGAATGAAAAAGTGTCGTCAGGAAAAGCGATAATCATGAAACGCAACGAATGTGATTTCTGAAACAAACAAACGGATTAATTTATTTGTTTTAAAAATACACGTCAGATGTGTGAAATTTCATGTGAAATTGGGGAAGCAAAATCTCATGACAGCTCACCAAGAGGAGAGAGGGGGTTGATCTCCAACATCGTCTCACGTAATTATTGGATGCCTCTCAGGAATTAGAATTGTCGGGACCACGATAACTAAATATAAGGTGCTTCAGCTGTTGTCGAGTTGATATCCGATGATGCGACATATTATACATTATACACCTCATGCAACGATAGCATCAACCCTTTAAATTCCATTCTGGTATGGCTTTCGTGATTGATAGGTACTACTCCATCCGGGCCTGGAATCTTTGAATCCTAATTAATCCTATTACTAGTCATAAAACTGTAATTATTTTCCTTTTATGTGAACTAAAATTATATGATTGGTACTTGATTAAGTAAATACTCGTATAATTTTCCAGTTATATTGGATTCCTGTTTAAACTAGTCCATATCCAATTACATGGACTTATAGGAGCCGTTTTTATACGGTAATCCACTTGCGGTCGAAAGGCCCAATCATGCGGAAACGTTTAAACCTCAATAATGTGTTTTGTACACTGAATTACATTATAAATTGGTAACTAAATCAACAATATAATATTGCAGATGTTTTTAATTTAACTCTTTACTAGGGGAATCAATTTTTCGAGACACAGAGTCCAAGTCATGTCCATGCAATTTTTACAAATTCTTTAAGGGCTTTTACAAAATTAAATTTTAAATCCATAATAACTTTACAACCTCTGCGGTATTTCGCAGAACGGCAGGAAAGATCATAGAAAAACTATACAAACGCATCAAACTGATCTTTAATATAGTATGTACTAATAAAAAATAAATTAATATTAAATAAATAAATAATGCTAATTTAAATTTAAAAAAATTTAATAGCAAAGCAAAAATTTATGTAAATGCATTGATAACATTACCAATGAACATAGCAAAACATTTTCCTCTAACACCAGCAATGTCCATTTAGTTATCGTGGTCTATTAGTAATCACTGTAATGCAATGGTAAGATAGTGTATCTAGTGATGGGCATATCTGAGGTGACAAGATGGCAATCCGACATTTGCTCATTAAAATAATAATCGTTATTCAATATTCACGATCTATTTATGTATATTATTTATGATTCAAGATGCTTTATTTATAGCGAACAAGACATGATCACTTTATCAGATTAATAAGTAATAGTCATTTTAAATTAAATAATAATAATACTTATTATAACTTCCAATTTGCCATCTTATCACCTCTTCATTTATTACACCATTATTCCATGCTATAATGCAGGTGAACTAAATCCACTGATTGCGTTTGCAAGTTCCATGCAATTACGTACAGTACACTATAACAATAACAATTGTGTTCGTATTCCACTGAAATAAAAGTGAGGAAGGAAGTAAAAATTCAATAGATTGTATAATAGACACAGATAGTGTAACAATTGGGATGAAAAAGTTTGTGACTCGCGTTCCTTTGTTGCTGTTTGCGACGAGGCTATGTCAACGGTTTATAAAAAACCGCCATAGGCTCTGTAATTCTGTTGGTGCCGTTAGAACATACATACCTAAATTATCTGACACAGAACTAGATGCATGTCATTTGATCTGTCGTAGAATTACCTGCAACAAACACAACAATGTTATCAACCAAATGTTGCAACTAGGCTTTTCATACAAATAATTATACTATAACAATAAGGAAAATAGAGATGCTGAAATTTAAAAAAAAACGGAACAAAAACAAACACTATCCGATGAAATTCGATAAATTTAAGAACATGGTGCAATTAAAGTAAATCAAATCACAACGTCATATTCATAAAGGACATAAACCTGGACAATAAAATGCTAAGCTAGCTAGGTAAGCTGAACAAACTGCAATAAGTTACAAACTCTACATATAGGAATATATATCATACATATTTAAAAGGAAGAAACGAATGTAGATAAAACAAAAAGCGTAAATTTAGTGTCTTTCAGGATACAGAATCTAATAATAACTTTTAAGGAGAAGTTCAACGGTAAATCGGGGGGCAATAAATCGATCGTGCTGTTTACTCCCGTCTCCCACGCAGCGCAGGACTAATTCCGGAAACACCACTTTACGAGCCATCTCCCGTTTGGATGAAATGTTACAAACATAAGCCCGAAGCGGATGTTCTCGTTAATACGACACCACTGTTTTTGTATCTAGCATACAAGTGGGTAATGAGAATATATTTTGTTTCCTCGTTCATTTGAAAACAGAAGGATGTAACTGTACATTTTTAGGCGGTTGAGCCAAAGTAGGTCGCCCAGGGAGGTACATAACTGTTACCCTTCTTAACACTTGGTAAGGCAGCATGTTCTTCATGTCTTGTCTTGTGATTTGGCTGGAGAGCTGTGGTTGCCGGGGATCTCAGTCCTCACGAGTTTGGATGAGGTTGGATGTGGGTGTCCATGGACTGCAGTGACCACTTAAGATCAGTTGGCCTGAATGCCTATTTTCTACACAATTAGTTACTAAACTATAACGAAACATGCCTAAAAAGTTCGTAAACGAAACATAAGGTGCAGATTCTGATGAATATGACTATTATGTTATACTGCCATTGGTAGCATGACGTGGTCTGTCTGTACTGTATAAGTCATGACTACTTATTTATTTACCAGCTAAAGAATAACTCATTAAAAGTAATGTAACGCACAGTAACTCATTAAAAGCACACATTGAATTCTCAGAATTCAATCACTCTGTGTGCCGTTCCCAAACCAGGAAAAGTATAGAAACTGAAGAAGACACAGAAGAATGTAAATGTTACCCTTGAAAACAATAAAATTCTACGTACAACTACTATAACTGCATTAGTCGACATTGATCTGCCTGCACATAACATGGATTCCATGGAGCGCAATTATAGATAAGTACGTCATATTACCCGCTTAGTGACTAACTTCGTTGTCCTGCTTAATACAACACAATGCCGATTTCATAATCGGATTCATTGTACCTTACAAATATTGCGACATTAATACACCCACAAGACAGGCACGTTGAATACGAAACATTTGGCGTAAGATTATTCGAAAATAATAACAAACGTTTAAAAAATAATAAGATATTAGTCGCAACGAAAAACATCTATTTTGGCCAAACCGATCAGTGGTAATACATGTCGATACGTTTTCACTGTGCCTTAGGAACATTGCAACATTAAGAAACCCACCAAAGCAGACACGTAAAATGCGGAACATTTGGCGTTAGACCCTTTGAATTATAAAAACAAACATTTTAATAATTTCATTAGTCATCGACGCCTACTTTGGCCAAACCGATGAGCGGTGGTACAAATTAACGAGTTTTCCTGAAAAAACAATTTACTTTTCAGAATGAACAATCGTATAGATACCGCTTCCATGAATACAAAAGGATGGAATTCTAGTGTATGCAAACATAACAATGCCGATTTCACAAGCGCATTTGAAAGATTGCGACATGTTAGATAGACACCCACCAAGATAGGCACGTTGAATGCAGAACATTTGACTATAGGTTCTACAAATGTAGCGACAACCTGTAGCGACGACGTTCTTTTATTAGTCGCCATGGAAGAAGCCGATTTTGGCTGATCAACGGACGGGTTTGGTAGTTTAAGATCGATCGATTCGTCCTCTTGACAAACGGAATGGTTCACATTTCAAGATTGAAATCATTTTCATCAATAAAACATAACAATGTCCATTCAAAGGCGCATTCACCATAACTTTGAAAGATTGCGACATGTGAGACACCAACCAAGATAGGTCTGAATGCATTGTTTATCCGAAGGATAACTTACTTTTACAAATATAGCAACGACTTCCTGACAGTAGTCGCAAAAGTAAAAAGCGTGTTTTAGCTTATCTTTCGTAAGGTTTGTTATGGATTGTGTGTCTTAAAAGATGAGCGAAGAAAATCAAAACTCCTGAGGAATAGATTTAGATGCGTATGCGATTTTGATAGCAAACTGATTACAGTTTGCTATCAAAATCGCATGCTGCATTAGCAGCAGGTGGGTGAACCGGTTTTTCGCAACATGTTCATCACTTAACCTTGAATATTCAAAGGTGGACAAAAAAGTCCCTCTTTTTATCGACTAAAGACCCAGTTGTCGGCTTCGAGAAATGTAAACCAATTCCAAATTTAAACTAAATTCACATTCACCTCAGTAAAGCATGCGATGTCAAGTCTCACCCTTTTCACTGATTACACTGCAATTTGCTGCGTTTTTCTTATTCTTAATTCTTCATTGGATTTATTTTTCTCGTAGGTAACTGTTTATTTTTCAACACTGTTATCTTTATACATAATTTACATCATATTCCCTTGTTTAGGTATTCATTTGTTATGAAGAAATATGTATGATTGTACAGTTGCTGATGTGATGTCTATCTTTTTGATACTGTCTATATTCAATAATGGCAAAAAACTTTATTGGGAGTCTGTCACCACACTAAGGAATTTGGAGCATACAAGATGGATACAAGCACGTCTTCCTTATAAAGATTAGTAATCCTCGCTAGAAATTTGCCTCGCTAAGAACGTAAACATTAAGTCGACACCTCGTCTCGGGCTACAAGAAGTAGCAGCAACATTTCTAATTCCACGTACACTAATTAAGGCAAGTGTGAGAGTGGTCACGAATCTTGCGGTGAATGCACGCCAATGTGACGTCGGTCATATTCACGCACTGATTACTGGCCGGCTATTATCACCGTTGTTACGTATCTGTGACGGTGTGTGGAAATGCGGCTAATTATGCGGAACACACCGGCCTATAACGGTTAGATCGGCAACGCGAAATGCTTCAAGAATTCTTGCAAAAAAAGAATTGTATGAATCTACTAAAAATGCTCTTATTTTTAATAAGAAGAATGCGTAGGTACTACTGTTGACTTGACTATAAAATGAGGGCACTTTATGAGGCAGTTAATCTTGGTTGTGTACTAAATCAGAGCCAGACCATTAAATGAAGATGATTTGTATTCTACGAGATTGAGATCTTATCTGACTAACAATAAGCTCCCATTTAAACGTAACTACAATGTAACTTAACAGTTCTGTAGTTCAATTCAATCTTAAAAACATTATTTCTTGAAAGGCTGAAATATGTTCTTGACAGACAGACAAACAAATGGATAAAAAGGGGGCGTCCATTAATTACGTGAGTTTTTTTAGGGGAGAATGGGGTCTAAAAGAACCTGAACCCCTCTCACGGAGGGGCAAGGAAAATACACATTTTGTAAAGCCTCAGTTGAAATTGGCCGACACTGGAAGGGGTCGAGCAAAATCTCACGACATCTCATTAAGGGGAAAGAGGGACCGAAAAATCGGCTCAAGTATGTATTGGACACCCTCTTGTTGTCCGTTTATCCATTTTTTTCTGTCTATCAACACTTTTCCTCAAAAGTGATAATCTCATAAGCATGCCTCGTCAGTTGAAGTACGTCGTGAAGTACGGATCCAAAAAATGTGACATCGTTGCCATCAGTGACGGTAGCGTGCGCGATCGCTATTCAACAATCATGTCGGAAGAGGATGTTCCGCGGCAGTTGCCCCCGGCCGGCAAAGCGGCCGCGGCCTCAACAATTTCCCTTTTGGCAGCTATGAGGCTATGACAGACACGCCAGCATAAAACGTAGTCCAAACATGAATCTGACGAATGGTTGTTTTATTATGAAAATTAGGTATGTTATCGGTATCGCGTTAAACGAGCAATCAGTGGGGCGACATCGCAGTGCAATGTGTTTAAAACGCGATAGTAAATCAACGATCTACAATGAAAGGTCTGCTATCTTCAAACGTTCAATACCGACTGGTCGATCGATACACAGTCTATCTTCACATAAAGAAAGTTAGCGTAATTGAGACTAGTAATCGACAGCTTCCAGTGGCTGTTAGCTATCTTTCTATCGTGGGAATAGAAAGGCCGTGGGTCCAAGAGTTGTTGTGCACGTTTCAATCGAACCTACCTGAGAAACATCAGCAGAATCAAGTTACTAAGAGCACTTGCAAATGTGTAGTTAGATATTATAATAGACAAGATTATTATTAAAATCTTATTTTTACGCTATAAACGCAAATACTACGAGCAGTAATTCATTAAGGTAAATAGGTGTTTCGTGTTTGTTCATTCACGCAAACCCTAAACTGACAAAGCCAGTGAACAAAATTCAGAAGTTCACGCGGATTACGTCAGAAAATGAGTCTTGAAATACGGTTGTTGTCATTGCTAACAAAAAATTGTGTTTAGTTTGATTTGGAATTACTATTCTGTAGTTTTGAATAACCCAAAAATAGCTAAATAGCAAAAAACTAGTAAAACTTTACACGTAATATTTTCTAATGAAAACAATTTCAGTCGCTCCTGTTATAGCAATCTTCTGTTAAAGCACTTTAAATCGTGTTAGAGCACTTTTACTAAATCGTCAAAAATTACTGGCATTTATTACGCATACCATTAAGTTTTCACTGCCTGCGGTACTTTTATTTAAATTCAAGTGAACTGCGTTCATATTAAGAGCAGTTTTTAAATGTGCGAATGAATAATTCCCTCATACCAACTTTACAAGTCTAATAAGTTGGGCGGTAGACAGATACGGTTACGAGATAAAACGTTGACTTTTAAGGAAATGTATTCGAGTTTTGGAGTCAGTGGGTCAGACCGATACCACAGATTAAATAACGCGATAGAATTTCAACGTAGCTCCGTCTATGCAAATCTTCATGAGTGGAATGAAAAGCGCAATAGAGAACACTAGGCTTTTACATGGGGAAATCCACCATAGATACGTCGGGGACGGAGCGAACAGGGGTGATGAAGGAATCCAACAGCCCCTGTCTTTGGGTATACTTTCGTATTCTTCTGCAACTTGCGCTAGCCTAACTGACCTAATCTAACCCGAAAAATTTTTGATTGCTTTCGCAATCAACTTTCTTTTCGCAATGCCATGAGTGGGAGGGAAGGTCACTCTCTGTTTGTACGTCCATTTATGTATGTAGTTAACCGGCTGCTGAGCAGTAGCTCGATGGAATGAATAGTAACAATATACCAGCGGCAAACTGGCTTCAAATATTCGAAAACAAACACATCTTTTGTGTGTTTGGTGGCAAAGAATCCGTGTAACCAAACATAAAGAGAATTACACGCCCGAATTACTCGCACAGAGGCCGAGAAGTCATTGACATTATTTTATTATCGGTATACCTACAAACATAACGCCTAATAAGCGGCATGAACCGTCATTGCGATTAATATCACAATAAATGTAAATTTTCATGTAAGAAATGCAATGTATGAAACTCCACTTCGCGCCCTCCCCTAATCGACGGCCCGTCCGGTCTTGGGCCCTCTAGATTCAACAGTTTCCTCTCGTCTCGTTGTCTTCTTCGTGAAACTGTTGAATCTAGTCCACCTAATTGGTTATCTTACCTGGTCGTCATTCGAAGGGTAATAAAGATATCCCTATCGTTATTGCTCATTCAAAAGATGTGGCCAGCCCATTACTACTTTTTTTAGTAACTTTGAGAGCTATATCAGTTACCTTAGTTATGCTACGGATTTTATGATAGAGACAGAGGTTTTTCATTAGTTCTTCCAGTTGAAAACTACAGAGAGATGCTAAATTGAACTTGCACATAAGTATTGTCATTTCTTATACCTACCTACTATTTATAAATGACTGTGCAGTGGGTCTAATAAGGTAATTTGTATGAGTCATACCTACGTTAGACAATCGTAAAGGTAAACATGACATGTGCACAGGACACAAACCTGTTTGATGATGCAGTTGTAGAATTGTGGTAGTTTTATTGAAGCTGTTTATCAATCAATCCAATATCATGATAATCTTTATGTACACGACTATTATAAGTTAGTATGTAATACTTAAACTTAACTTAAAATTAAAAACTTAATATATTTTAATTTAACCCTCAGGAAGGGCAAAGGAAACGTGGTTCCTGATTCTGTTCCATTAAAATAAAAGAAGCTGATATTACTGAAGGCAGACCTTCTCCCTACCCTGGTTTTTGTATTTAATTTAAAAATCAAAGATCAACAAACAAAACAAAATCTTTGAATAACGTTTTGCATCGAGTCATTGCAATGACTTCAACGGTAGTAATCCATCATCATTTACAATTTGCCGCCACTAGTGCTCATGTGTACAACAAATACGTACAATAAGGGAAGTGGTACAACGCGTGATGGAGAGATAAATTCAGCGAGCATCAAATTGTAACGGGAACTGGATACACGCGTAGGCACGATGTGGGCGAACACCGGCGATTCGAGCGGAGCGCCCCGAATCACCCACTCTCAAACACCATGGCAATAAGTTAATTTAATACCACAGTTACTGCCATAGAAATGGGAAGTAGATAAAAACTATGTGAGTGGAGAAATCTTTTAAACTAAGCCCATTCTATCACTTTTATTTGGAAGAGCCGAGTCAGCTTGAATGAAACAGTCATAAAAAGGTTCTGCAACAGAAATGGCTCTATTCAGCCTTGAATATATTGCAAGAGAAGGAACCCTATTCCACGGCTTGGAAATTTTTACGCATATTACAATCAAACATTAGGCGAAACTATATGCGTCGCATAAAACAATAATTTAGAAACTTTACGAGCTCTACCATAACAAGATTACACTTTTTATCTATTAGAGTTCGTTTACCTGGCGTATTGTATTTTATACGAAAAAAAGGATACCTAATAAAAAACTTACCCGCATTATTAGAGACCGTTATTAAGAAGATTATTGTGCTGAAAGATAGAATATTATAGTGTAATATTCTGGAAAAAATCACTAAGCACAACTATAAAACTTTTGTCTGACACCAAGGAATTGAAAGTACTGGAGTGGACGCCGCGATAAGCTATCGAATGTGTCAAGTCTTCACAACAATCATTATCTACTGTTGGTCGATAACAATTTGAATGTATACAGTATACCTATATACATATAACTCCTGTATGTACTATTTATCGGTTAGCGATTATCTTCGATTTTAGCAAAACTGTTCACGTTTGGCCGAAATTATATTACGTTTTAAGCAGTCACATTTAAGGAAATGGCAGGCAGGAAATTAAAAAAGACATTGTACGGCACTATTTAGGGGGGCGTCCATTAATTACGTGAGTTTTAGAGGAGGGGCGTCAAGCTGAACCTTACCTAGAAGGAGTCTTGGTAGATATAACGTAATTCTTTCTGCCAGTAACAGTGGAAAAATACGATATGCATAGTTAAAAAACACGAATAAATGCAAAATGCCGCCAGGAAATTGACAGTAATGGATCGTAGCGACAGGGTTCCAAAAATTTATTTAGGAAAAAAAACACAATTTATTTCATTTACGTGTGTCAAAAATACATATTTGTTTCAGGTAATCTCACATGATAATAGTTAGATAATGTTAGAGAGGGTCGAACAAAATCTCAGGAAATAAAGAACCCCTACTGGGTTCGGAAAATGGCAATAAACTCACGTAATTATTCACACATCTAATGTCAAAAATATACGCAAAATTTAGCAATCAAAAACTCACAATGGGCATAAAACTCTTGAATGTGTCTTGGCCATACAAATGAAAACAATGCTGTATCATTTTCACACACATATGAGACATCCAAGGGCGAAACACCCAGCGGGCTACGATTGCATCACGTCGCCTTGACGACAATAGGCATCAAGAAACTGACCTTAGCAACTTGTTCATATACCTCTTACTGCCGCACTCAGAGACATCATTTAACTTTAGTGTTTATTAACAAAAAATTAATTGTCTTTATTCCTATTGACAGTGTCATCTATAATTACTTAAGGGACCATTAACGTTAATGAATGTCTCTGAGTACGGCTGTTAATTTTTTAAAACGCGCATAACCTTACGACAGCTATTGACACCCCTGGGATTCAAACACAATCTCTCGAGTAACCGAATTCTTAGTCACTGGACTATCGCCGCTCGTTCTGGCTTCATACTACTAATTTGCTTTTTTTATAAAAAGTGTGGAGAAATCGCTTTTATGCGACCGTTTTTGCTTCATCTTCTCCGGTAATCGGTTCCTCTGGACGTGTGATAATTTGGTGGGAGTTTCCTTATACGTGTCCATTTAAGTTAACAACACGTCATTATTCACACCTGACATTTTATAAAGACTTGTCGTCTTATAACTCGTTTGGACTGTCGACTGATGCTGGTATAAATAAGTATTCGTTCTTGGCGGTTAGTTAACTTTTAAAAATGTTTATCACCTGCGGTTATAGCTTGAGAAATTTTTAATAAGAGTTTTTTTAAATCCACTTTTATTAACCCCTTTTCTGTTCCATGAGTCACATGTGAAACGTACCCATTTTTAACTATTGTGTTAAACTATTTATCTATTGGATTTGTATTTTAACTATTGGACAGGCAAAGTGTGAATACTACTAAAAAATCGCTTATCAGAAAGATGAATCATGAGTGTTAAAACACATTATTGTTAAAGTGGGAAGTTGTTAGGCTTACCCTACTAACCTAACCTAAAAGAGTGCTGGGAGTTTCTTTCCGCTCGCTTTTTTCTCCCAGTCTACGTTATGCCTGAGGGGCGATCAAAGCGGATGCTTGTATACTTGTATATTTATAAATGTATGACGTTCATTAAGTGTGCACAA
>DWIY01000870.1:0-11365 GCA_018248615.1 Erynnis brizo brizo
CCAATACGCTCGCCAACACTCTCGCCGTGCCTTTCGCCATCTGGCAACGCCTCTTCCCTAACAGACGGAGCCCCGATACCGTTACGCCGTACCTATTTTCTTTTTATTTATTTATGTTTTGTAATTTTACGTGTCTGTATTTGTGCTTAGACAATACCGAGCCGTGTATAAAAATGTAAACGTTTACGGATCATACGGTTGTTAAAAATGGTTGTTGTAGAGTTGTTTAATTATTAATTAATTTTTAAATTTTTGTCGTATCTAATTGTTTTAAGTAGGTATAGGTATTTTATGGTAGTCTGATATTACGTCATAATTAATTATCACGACACGTATAAAGGTATATAGTATTTTGCTGTAGCAGTTTGTCAAGTTTGTTTTATCAAACTATATTGATAAAACATTTCCAACTAAACCAAGAAACTTATTGCAATTTTCAGGGCCAGCGACACAATCGATAACAGAGGTAGTCCGAATGGAGGCCCACCAAATGCCATTCGAGACGTCGCTGAAAATGACCAAGAGCCGGGCCCGTCCAAAGTACCTGATGATGAGGATCATTACAAGTGAGAACACCAATTCATTTACAAAGATAAATTTATAGCTTTACTTGCTAATGGTGAACTAAACTATAGCCACCACCACTTGCCATTAGTTTGCCCTTTTGTTATTTTGTCTGGTTTAAAAAATTGGTATATGTAGCAAAGGTATCATTGAGTTTTGGTCAGTTTGAAGTCAGTGTATATCTCTTATAGCTGAAATAACTTATAAAATAAGAAACTTCACTTATTTTATTATTATGAATTTTCACTGTGCCTCATTATTAAAAAATAATGAATATTTTTGTACCACTCCTATAGAGTAAACGACGATCAAGAACCCATTATAGCAGTGACTACGACGCTTGAGGATACCTACAATCACTATCCCAAAGTTGTGCTTCTGTCGTAAGTATATTAATTGTTATTGCTACTTCACACACTACATGAATCAGTTGCAACCTGCCCGGGTATTTCAGGTTGATCCTCACTGGAAGATATGTATGAATTACTATGACAAATGTCTATTTGACAAATTTGGACAAATAGACATTAGGTAGTCATAGTAATTCATACATATCTTACAGTATACGGTAAATAGAACTGACTGGTTCAAGAGTCAACCGTAACTAATTTTATAAATTAGTGACTTAGTCAGTACATATCTACAAAACAAGAAAAACATCTGTTGAATAACAAAGGAGAATTTTTTATTACTGTTTTAGCGTATTTATCTACAAGCCTTTGTCTACATCTCAGATCCATAAAATAATAATGATTCAATATTAACAATAATTATGTATTATTATTATTAAATATTTTCTTTGAATTTTTTGTAGGTTCAAGCGTTACTTGCGGCCAGTCCATACGTTCTTCCAGCGGATGCTGGCGCCGGGCGCTCGCGTCACGGCGGATGTGTACGCATACATGTTCCTGTGCGATTTCTTCAACTTCCTCGTTGTTATATTCGGTTTCGCAGCGTTTGGGGTAGGAGATAACTAAAAATTCTTCTTACTTATTGACATTATTAATTTTAATTTTGCAATCTTGTGTTCTTAACCTAACTATAAATAATTTACTTTCTTAGAAAAGAAATTCTAGGTTCTAATAACCCTTATAATCATTTTTGTAATATTAAGTATTCAATTGTGAATATTGCTTTTGTGTCAGTTATCGATAGTTATTTAAAGTTTTTACACCTTATAACTGAGCTCTAAATTGATATTTCATACATCTACCAGATGGATAGATTCTTTCCCTTCCTTCTTATGTACTATTATTCAAAACATTCATATTTGTAAGGTATATTCTATGTGCAAAGAAAAAACACCCGTTGTTTTCATTATTTCATCACTGCACCGCAAACCACCACATTTTTCATCTTAACACCACATAGTACAAATCTTCGTAGTACAGCCGTTGCTTGTAATACCTAATTAATGAATAAATACCCTTTTACTTTTAACTTTAACTATTCCCCAGACCCACCAAGGCGACGGCGGCGTGCAAGCGTACATCGAGGAGAACAAAGTGCCGATCCCGTTCCTGGTGATGCTGATCCTGCAGTTCGCGCTGATCATCATCGACCGCGCGCTCTACCTGCGCAAGTTCATGCTCGGCAAGATACTGTTCCAATACGCGCTCATCATCGGCGTCCACATCTGGATGTTCTTCGTGCTTCCATTCATCACTGAAAGGTGAGTATTCAATGTCCACAGGTCATCAAAACTCGTGACCGAGACGTCAAGCGCTAAAGTTTAAACGTAACCGCACAAATGAGAGAAAAAGTCCAGTACTCTCCAGTCTCACCAGTGCAAACTCACCGGTGGCTAGAGTTCACCATTAATTAACCGATAGAATAGATACTTAACCGATACACATAGCTAATGGAGTCTGATGTGCCATGTTCAACGCATACATAGACATAAACGACGGCGCGTTTTAAAACTTATACAAAACTGCGTTCTAAGCGAATTTGTCTATGTTTTTTTGTATTTGATTATGTCTTAACACAAAATCGCGTCCAAAAACTATTGTATTATAATGGTTACGTCATTTATCACAGGGTATATAGTTTACACTTTAAATCGAGAAATGACTTGTATCTCGTTCCCGGTGAAGCTGATCCATGTTCACTAAAAACAGTAGTGAACTCGTTTGTCAGTTACACTAAGACTGTTTCTGATAATTTTATCCTAGGACAGATTAAGGATAGTCGTTAACTGGTTATCAAATTTCAATATTTCTCTACCAACTATAATAGCATATATGAGAGTTGCTAAACAATGTGAATCGCACAGGACATTCAACGCGCTGCTCCCGCCGCCGATGTGGTACATGATGAAGTGCATCTACCTGCTGCTGTCGGCCTACCAGATCCGCTGCGGCTACCCGCGACGCATCATCGGCAACTTCCTCTGCAAGTCCTATCACTTCCTCAACATGGTCTTCTTTAGAGGGTGAGATAGTGATTTTTAATAGCTACTGCAGTGGAATGAAGAGTGTATTAAACGTCGGAATTGGATAGATAAAGTCTTCGTTGCAGATACTCATCCAGTCTGATAAATTACGCAGTAGATGTGCTGCCGTGGTTAAATTTCGGGCCATATATTTATCATCAAAATACTGAGAATAAAATTAAATAACGATTACCGCATCCCAAATCAGAGTCAGAAAAGTTACTTATAAATCTGGGTTGGCTGCATAGTTGCATAGGTGAAAGTGGGGGAAACGCGAACGCGGGGTAATGCCGAATTCAATAGTTCTAGTATGTTAGAAAGAAATAGCAATATTTTACTTGCTGCCATTCCGGAGATCACGCCATCACTAATGCCAGTCAACAAGATGGGAGACGCGGACGCACGTACTTATCAAGGTATGTATTTTTCAATATTTTGTATGTTTTAGATGTAAATTTTTGGTAAATTCAAGTAGGTGTAGCTTTATTTCTATCTACAATAGTAATTCAGCTTTTCTCATAGTGGAATAATCACATATTAATCAGTTAAATGATACTGAACTAATTGGCAAAAGAAATATAACCTAATTTGTTTTTTGACATTTTATTATTTTCGAACCCGCGGGGTAAAGACGAACACTCCATGTCGGGCAATCTCGAACATTCGGCATTACCCCACTCCCGTTTGTTGGCTCCCCGTTCAACTTTTTTTTATTATTGTTACAGATGCCTCGTACTTACAAAAGAAAGACCGAACTGAAGTACACTTTAGAAGATCTCAAAAAGGCTGTAGACGATGTTAAAACCAAAAAACTCACCCTCGGCAAAGCAGCAGAAACTTATAATATGTAATAATATATCAGGAAGAAAAAATCTATTATTCTTACAAGCACACCTAATAAAATATCAGTTAGAGGAAAAGGAAAACAGAAAAAGAGCTAAAGCAGAAGAAATCATGAAGAAAACGGAAAGTATTCCAAAAAAAGGAACCCAAATAAAAAGTCCAAAATGTAGTAAGAAGACACCTTCAAACAAGAAAATTGAAAGAGTATTAAAGAATTTAGACTTTAGTGACTCATTAGAGCCACTAAAGTCTAAATACGAAAAAAGAATACGAAGAAAAAGGCGAAAAAGAAAATAAAGACTACTTTTGTATTTTTTGTAGATAAATATATGCCTAGATCTCCCTGTTGAAGACTGGATTGTGTTACGTGACAGTCAACATCGTTGGGTTTCAAAAGTGATCTCTGTCGTTAATAATGTTAGTTCGTAATCACCCCACTTGGTGTTCGTATTTACCCGACTAATGTCGGGCAAAGCCGAACACTAAGGGTTTTGTTTTTCTTTCATATTGTTGCAATTCATTAAAAAAATATAAGTGTTGAATAGTGAATTAGGTAGACAGATAACTAAACTTTATAATTAAAAAAATTTAAAAAACCTGTGATCAAATTCCACTGTTTTATTTAAGTTTTCCCTTAGGTGTTCGTATTTCCCCCACTTTCCCCTAAACTACTTTTATCACTTTACTTTCTATTAGTGAGAACAATTACAAACATACATGAACTGCTAGCTGGTTTGAGATCTTGTTCTACTTTCTCTAATTGATCGTATTCTGCGATTGGTTGCAATAATTTTTCAGGAGCACCATGTACAGTTAAGACAAAAGTAAGTAGAAAATATACCCAAGACGCCATCTGAAAAATAAAATAGTTCAGTTTATTAATATTGTATTAAAAAAACGTAGCCCTTAGTTAAAAAAACGTGCCTTTTATATGAACGGTCGAGCGATCGTGTGGGGTGTGAAGAAAAAAAGTACTACAAAATACGTCAGCCACAATTTTTGATTAGGCTTAGTAGCTCTTTCAATGCGGCGGTAGCCCTGTGGATAGAACCCTGTGGAGTCCACGGCGACCAATTTTTGATTGAATTTCGTTTTACAAAGTTGACGAAGTTGAAACCTGTTGCAACGTCGAAGAAAAATGCAAATTGTGAGGAAACATACAATATTGAGAGTTCTTTATACAATTCTCAAAGGCATGTGAAGTCCACCAACTGCGTTATCCGTGCCGTTTTCTAACCGCCCTCGGCCTCTAATTCGTTAACAATATCTATGTATACCTATAAACCGGAAACGCGATCACTGAGCGTCCCCTCCAAATCATGGAAACGCGAAATTCGTTAGTTACTAATTGCCATCCTTGTACCCTGATTGCGCGGCACGTTCCTAAAGTATTTTTATCGTTAGCGATCTACGTAATCAGCGGGGTAGGTACCTACTACCTACCTGTGCGCGTCTCCAAATAAAACACAATTGGAGTTCCATTATTAGCGTTAGCGTGACTTGGGTAGGTACTAGGTACGTGTTTTCGTTAATGATTACAAGTTACAAATTAGCACTGGCAATTATTAGGTAGATACCTTCTTGAAGGTACAGACAGACTAAGACTTATGAGTCCTGTGGCCTTTACACATTGACCCTCAAAACAATAACATCTTTGTAAGTCAATTCTCACGTTCATTTTTGACTCACCGTATTCAAAAGTACTATGGAATTCATTATCACAGGTCAAGATGAATAAAGTATTCAGTAAGACTGACGTAACACTGAAATACAATTAAAATAATAGGAAACTTGTCTCAGCGATAAAATTTATGATTTCCGTATACCGTACCTACATGTAACAATGAGACGGTATGTACGAGTAGGTATGCCTAGTTATTCATTCTATTGACGTTATATCAATAAATGACTTTGTACCTATTAATTTACATAATAGCAAACTGCTACTGTAAGTACCTACCTGGTATTTGAAATCTTAATAAACTTTGACTAACTTTGTTATAACTTATTCACCTAACCAGAAGTTTTATTACTTACTTTTTTTCGCAGCACTCTCCAAAATAATACTTAATCGCCAATGCACTTTTTACTAAATTCGAAGGTGAAGTGAAGTACCTCATACAGACTTATTGTAGGTTGGAATTTGTGATTGCAATCCCGTGGGATTGATATGCGAGATCACGCGGGATCCCGCATCCTTGAAATTATTTAATAAAATCAATACGAAACTACAGATTTTTGTCAAAAATTACCTTTAATCATCAATAAACATTTCTTACATTAGGCAACAGTAATTATTTCTTTTTTATTACTTAATCAAGTATAAGCAATTAATCGGTATTCTGTTTTCTTAGATTAATTTTTAATTAATAGGCATAGTTTAATAGTTTTGTTTAATTTTACTCCTAACAGTTTTATATTTTTCGTTCAGTCTTACTTATATGACTCATGGGCGTATCCAGGGTGGGGCAAGGGAGGGCAGCTGCCCCCCCTTCCAACGAGGCAAAAATTACCCACAAAGTAGCACTCATGGCTCGCGACGTGAGCCTCGCGCCACCTGGTTAGCCATGCTCAGTCATTTTACAAACAATGAGTAGTTTGTGGAAGCCGTTGTCAAAAAAATTTGCGACAAACCCTCGAAAACTATTGTTCAAGAATTGTTTTTTTTACTAATAGACCAGTGCCGATAGCTTGGAAATGGTAAAAAGCGAAAGAAAATTGTAGTAGAATTAAACCCATTACAAAAGGTAGAGAATATGATAAAATGAAAGGAAAAATAAATTACCGGCGATCTGAGTTTAGGAAGGGGAAGTGGGGGAGGTTTTAAGGAAAAAACATGGTTTATCTCGATTTCCGGCAAAACTACAAGTCCAATTAAAAAAAGTTAAATGACAAAGTGTAGGTAACAAAAAGATCTACAACTTTTATTTTTACACTTTTTTCACATAACCTCAAAGTTTATTTGAATAATTCAAAAAACCAAGTTTTTGGTTTTTTGACTTTTTTACTATAGTAATGTATATTTTTTCATACCATCATAAAGTAGAGATTAAAACGAACAGAAAGCCTAGCGACTGTTTTAAAAAGCAGATACTTTGACGTGAGAATTTTCGATTGAAAATTATTTAATCAAAATAAGGTGGATATTAAGTCAAAATAAGGTGGAAAAATTGAATATTTTAAATCAAAAAATTAACTGTGTGTTAAAAATTACATAAAAAGGTAAGTTTTCACAAAATTTCGTGAAAAAATAATTTCTTTTGCAAAAGATAAAAATAAAAAACCAAAAACTTGGTTTTTTGAATTATTCAAATAAACTTTGAGGCTATGTGAAAAAAGTGTAAAAACAAAAGTTGTAGATTTTTTTGTTACCTACAACTTTGTCGTTTAACTTTTTTTCATAGGACTTGTAGTTTTGCCGGAAATCGAGATAAACCATGTTTTTTCCTTAAAACCTCCCCCACTTCCCCTTCCCAAACTCAGATCGCCCGTAATTTATTTTTCCTTTCATTTTTGTCATATTCTCTACCTTTTGTAATGGGTTTCATTCTACTATAATTTTATTTCGTTTTTTACCATTTTCAAAGCTAACTGCACTGGTGTATATGTAACAGCAATGCTTAGATATGTATGTAACAAGAGTGCTAGTGTGTGTGTATAATATAAAATTAATATAAGACAAAACAGGAGACGATAATAATATATCTCATTCTCGCTCATCTTTGGATGTAAGTACATAATAATGTCAAGAGAAATGAATATGATGAAGAGATTTTGATGGAATATTAATTTAAAAAAAAATATTGACTCTATGCTCACCTTGCACACAGTAAATAATTTATATACAGTAATTAATATACCTTCTATGCATTTATTTTTTAAATTTATATTAAACATAAAAATGTAAACCGGCAACATAGTTTACATAGGTACTTTGCGAATATTTAATGTAATCACTTGCGTGAAAGAAATAAAATAAATCTGAAGCATACTCAAAAATATAACAAACAAAAAAATCCAATCATAAAACGTCTCGATCGCTTTGAGATTATATGTCCAAGAAATTACGTTCGCAGATCTTAAAAAACTTATTAAAGGTAAGCCAAATATAATATCATAATTGTATCTTATTTCAGAGTTTGAGTGGCGGAGCGCAGCAAATCGCGAACTCGCTCGTAAGGAAAAGATTTAAAGGCGATGAAAAAAATGAAAGTACCTACGGACAGGCAGACGACACCTGCGGAGATTGTAAGTCTTCCTTGCGGTCGCATCGTCCGTCCGAGGGAGAGTCGGCTTCATACTCAGACCAGCGTTCATTGGCGTGATACAATTTCATGAAAAAAAATCTAAAATGTATCTTCATACTAGTACTCCATCCTTGAGCATCAGTGGACCTTTTACTGTACACAAAATGCAGGTTGTCGTACTATTTGTGCGGTAATAGGTTAATAATGATGATTTTATTCAATTTCTTCGCCATTCAAAATTTAAAGGTTTATGTTTATCAACGTCTGCTTCTTTTATTTTATTCAACTATACATGTAGGTTATCCAAAGTGCAGTTGATAAATCCATTTATTTTTTATGCCAAGCCACCCATTCGTTTTGGCTATATTTTAAAAACGCGTTTGGATTTACGTAAGATACATCCTGTCCTTCAATCTAATAAAATACAACGACCATTCCATCCAAATGTATCATTTATGATGAGCGCTCGTCACTGTACATGACTTAGTGTTAACTAAAGATTTAGGAAAAAAACAACTGGAAATCAAAGGAAACACAATAAAGAATGTCAACGACCAATCCATTCAAGTACACCACAAGACGTTCTACCATCCACAATGACAGGCGTGACCAAAAACGACTCCTGTTACAAAACCTACAAGGATATTCGGTAGCCCGATCCTAATTACACCATAAAAAGTGACGGTTCTCATCTAATTTACCACGGACACGTATTTTGTCATTTTTTGAGTATTACTTTCCAACCACCAAAGGTAAACGAACCTTCTCATAATGTACTTGATGTTTTATTTCTTACTTCGAACGACGAAACTTAATAACTTGAAATCCGACCAGTTTCCTTTCAACGTTTAAGAACTCTTAATTTGAAACTCTGCCCTTATGAAATAAATCTCTACGATGCGTGTGTTTCAATTTAGTTAAAGTTTAGTTAAATGTGTTATATTTCGAAACCCTTGCAAATTTACCTAACACGTATGATAAACAATAGTTCTCTTACATTAATTATCGTTTTAACATTCTTTTTGACATTATTTCCAGATAAGCAAAATTTTATCTGATTGCAGCTTCTATCATAGTACCTACTCGTATATAGATGGTAGAAGACACACAGTACTAACAAACAAATATGTGTATACGCTAAAACATCTCCAAATATTTGAGACTGGACACAAAAACTCAGAAATTAAACCAATCAAGAATCAAGTATGTATCTCGAACATGTACTTCGACTAGACATGACATCAAAGAAGTTGAAACCTCATAATGAGCATGATTTAAGGGAAGGGAAGTACATAGAAATAAATTACAAATTGAGAAATATCAGAAGCTTACAACCCAGTTTAAAAATTGAAGGGGAAGTGAAAAAGTATACAAACGAAATACATTGTTGAAAAATGTTGTACAAAAAATATTATCGTATACGAAATATAGAAATTAGTTTTAAGGTTTTCTTTATCATTAGCTGCAAACTTTTGTAACAAATGTTATGGATTTAAATATCCACAAGATTGAAATATCCAGGCGTAATTGTATAATCGAAAAACAGCAGAACACAGAGCAACAACTGCAAACATTCTACACAATTGCAGAACATTCAATAAATTCTATAAATAACCATTCGACTAAACGCAAACTCGAGTATCTGGAGATATTGCAAAACCATTTCATAACATCCTACGTTCCCAGCTCATATAAAAAATATCGGATTGAAAATGCAAGAAATATAATTCTATTCTATACTAGCTGCGTCCATAGCTCTCTATTGTTGTTTGAATTGTTTTTACCGATTTCAAAAAGGAGGTTATCAATTCAACACGTATACAATGTGATATTAACGAAACAGCACAGAATATTTACATATGTTGGTCTATTGCGGCTTTCAAACAAGTATACCAAATTTCATGAGTGGAAGTATGTATGTATGTATTTTTGTATGTATGTAGATATGTTTGTCCTCTCATAATATCTCCGAAACTAATAGACGGATTTAGATCGTTCTTTTTTGTTTGTTTGCATTTTATCTAACTTAGGGAATGATAAAATTTCATCAAAATTGGTTTAGCAGTTTCCGTTATATATGGACTTAAAACTAAAAGTTACCAAAATACTTGATACAAAAGACACCAAATTTGTCAAATAGGTACCTACTCAGTATACAAGCATGAAAAACAATATGAGTTCAGTTTTAATTTCTCATCTTAATTCTCTTTTGATTTATTCTGTTTCAAAAAGAATGAACCGATTGAAAAAAGTTAATCCTGGTAATTTAATATAATTAGACTAACTTAGACTAATATAATTAGACTACTATAATTAGATTAACTACCATTAGTTATTAGTATTATTGATCATAAACTCTAAAGAAATATAAAATTCTATATAAATATAACTGGTAAAAAGCGTTTCTATTGTGAACTAATCTTTACTGTTAAAGCTATTACTCAACATAGAACCATAAACTCTACAAATTCCTCGGGACGAGATTCTATATCTTACGCAGCCGAAGCTATTAACTATACAACACCAATTCACGCGTTGTAAATAAACTAAATAAGCATTTTAAAGAGGTGTAAAACTTTCACAACTTATCCTTAATTACTTTTCGATTACATTAAGGTCTTTCTCCAAAAAGAGGAGATAGGCATATGTAAGTAGTCCTTAGTTGACTGACTTGGACTAATTTTGCTGTCGAGTTTTTTGGACGGGTCATTGCATACGCATTTATCTCCATCAGTCCATCACAGACTATAAATTTTACACAAATTAAGTATGTTTATAACTGTGCATGTCTGACCGACGTCCACATGTTGGGTGTTCCGTAAAATAATGACATATTATATGAACACACGTGTCTCATTCATAGATCAAAGTCATAAACGTTAATAAGAAACGTTAAGAGATTGCTCTCGCTATTTGTGACTGCATGGCTTTTGTGACTTTTACTTTATTTTATTATTCTATTTTATTCTTTTTCTTCCTTCTTATTCCTAATAATTATTATATAAATTTCCTTTATGTTTATGTTATATTATAATGCTGGAAAATTTAGTGCTCACATTTTTCTCTCTGATTATAAGCTTGTTAGAGCTTTTAATTTTTAAAAACATTATTAGGGTGTATTTGATTGTAACGCTTGAGATTAAAATAAACAACAATTAAACAAAAATTTTTAAATTTTATTTTTTCGTATTTGTTATTATCTTGTTATGAATTCTTGCGCATAATCGGTGCAATAAATCTTTTGAATTAACTTTAAAAACTCGCATTATGAACTAAA
>DWIY01000871.1:0-11363 GCA_018248615.1 Erynnis brizo brizo
AAATCAATTAGTCTTTTTAAAATATTTTCCATGTACAGTAAAATCTTTTCTACGATTTTATTATATGTATAGATTATCATTAATCGATGTTATATACACAATAAATGTCGTACATACTTGTAACTAAAGTTCGCATGTCTCAAGCCTTCCAGGCTCCAGCCTTCGTCTCAAGATTGAATTCGCCGCCAATAAAGATTCAGTTCTTTTCTACATTCCGTTCGGAATCTTAATTCTCGCGAAATATTGTTTAAGCACTAATTGTAGGTACACCGTGACGTAGCACTTAAGTAATTAATTATTCACAGGAAGTATTTTATTATCTGTCGCTGCGCTGTACCTACAACTGAATGCTAACAGAAGATTCAATTAGCATACAATGTGTTAACACGATGATTAAGAGAATAAGACATTATTTATTTATATCCAAATATAAATTACTCGAAGCTGTCTTGAATATCAGCACCGTATGCAGGTGACCGAAACCATCATAAGATCCTTTTTTGCGCTGCCAACAAAAAATAACATTTATTCTTGAAAGTGACCTTTCGGTGGCACTGATAAATGTAAGCGCGACTCGAGCAGCAAAAACACGATCCTCTACTTTTGTTTTTGTAATGAGGTTCGGGAGGTGCTCGACACCGTCGTTTGTAGTCTGTTTAGGAATATTACATAAATTATAATAATATTATATTTTTCTTGCAAAATTGACAAAACATTTATTTTAGAACGTTAAAGAAACCTTTGGCTCGCCGGTCGATCTAAACAAGCTGCTAAGACATTCAGTTGGCAACATCGTCAACGAAATCATATTTGGATTCAAGTTTCCGCTGGAAGACAAAACTTGGCTTTGGTTTATGCAAATACAGGAAGAGGGAAGTCACGAAATGGGCGTAGCAGGCGTTGTCAACTTCTTACCATTTGTGAGGTGAGTTGATTACATAGATGTATTAAAACTAACTAACGTTAGAGATTGGCAATGTGAAAGAGAAATGACTAAGAATACAGTATGTATCCACTTGTTTTTAGCTTTCTTGTTCTTCACGCAGTCGGGTTTTTTGTTTTCTTTTAATAATTGTTGTTTATTTTAATCTCAAGCATTAAAATCAGACATACATACTAGACCCGTAGAATCTCATACCAGTGTTCTTAAAAATTAAGTCAACAATATCTAAATTGAGTTTGGAAATCACTACTTGACGTGCACATTTTTGATATCGCCTCTGTTATTTGACAGCCGAATCTACCTAATTCTATGGTTATTATATTATTATATTATATTATAATTCTATGGTTGATTAATTTATTAGCTATTGAATTGGAAGAATGAACATGGACATCATACTGGGAAAAGTATGGCACATGCCATAATTCGCCAGCTTTTAAGGCAATAACTACCGATTCAAAAAGTTACTATGGTACACTAAACAAAATAAACATGGTTTCGCTTTAGAATTATTAGAATTAACCTTCTTATACAATTTTGTGACCTTTCAGGTTTATATCACCATCGGTTCAAAAAACCATTAACATTTTGGTGCGTGGTCAAGCACAAACTCACAGATTGTATGCTAGCGTTATTAATAGACGTCGTCAAATGTTAGGACTTAAAACGCCGAAAGGTGCCGAATATGCACCACATGCCAACATATTCAATGAACATCCTGAAGGCTTCATTAAGTGCATAAAATATAGTAAACATGCTTTGACCGATGAGGAGCATTACTTTGATCCCAAAATACTACTACCATCGAGTGAAGAGTGCATACTCGACAGCTTTCTATTTGAACAAAAGCGAAGATATGAAGAGGGCGAGGAATCAGCGAAGTTCATGACAGACGAGCAGCTACATTATCTCTTAGCCGATATGTTCGGGGCTGGGCTCGATACAACAGTAGCCACCTTCGCTTGGTTCTTCCTGTACATGGCATTATATCCCGAGGAACAGGTAGACTTACATACATATCTACTTACTTTCTTTAGACTACTTTCAAACTGCAATCTACTTATAAACAAAAACAGTACTTTCTATTAGCACTTTCTTTGTTAATTGAAGAAATTACTGGAGTTGCTTGACGTGATAGATCTATTTTTTGCAGGAATTGATTCGGAATGAAATTCTTGCTACATTCCCGGATGAAAGTAAAATAGACGGTTCGAAATTGCCTCGTCTGATGGCTGCAATATGCGAAACTCAGCGTATTCGTACCATCGTGCCTGTAGGCGTGCCTCATGGTTGCTTACAAGTAGGTAAACCTCTACGATCGTTCGTTAGTTTATTTTGGTTTGATTTCATTGACCTTTTTCCTTCTTAGGAAACGTTCTTGGGCAACTACAAAATACCGAAAGGTGCTATGGTAATACCTCTACAGTGGGCAATGCACTCGGATCCAAATGTTTGGAAGGAGCCCGATGAATTCAGACCCAGCCGTTTCCTGGATACAGACGGCAATTTACTTAAGCCACAAGACTTTATTCCTTTCCAAACCGGTAAGTAAAGATACATTGATATTACTATTACTCTCAAACTATGAATCATTGCAAAATTTGCGTTATTTTTTTAGGAAAAAGAATGTGTCCGGGTGATGAGCTGGCTCGTATGATATCGACCACGGTTTCTGCAGGACTGTTCAGACGTATTCGGATACGTTTCGCCAACAAGCGACCTACTGAGGAGGAACTATTAGGCATCAGTGGTATCACTCTGCTTCCACCGGAAGTATTGTACTATTGTGAACCGGTCTGAGATCTTGCGATATTTAATTATAAACTCTTATATGATGTTATAGAATAGACCTTTGGATAAAAAACATTATATTTAAATGTTTTTGTTTTTATTTCTGAAAATCTCCAATCTATCTTTAAAAATACAAAATAAAGACGTAGTAAAGACTAAAATACTTTGTGTCGGTTATTTCGTGTTGACATTAAGTAAAGGTCTATACCTAAGATGGCGCGATATGTAGGATGAGATTAAATCAGGTAGAGATATGAAATGAGAATAAAACATTCTTTTAAATCCTTGATCATTTATTTTAACACTACATATTTAATTTTAAAACACTACGCAATATTTACAAAGCTCTAGAGTAAGTAATGGTAATATACCAAAGACGGTGAGTTGTAATTTAAAACAATGTTTTTTACTGAACTTCCAGTAGAGCAACTTGGTTGCAACGAATTTAGTTGTTTTTTACACAATTTATTTTTATTGTCTTTGTAATAACAATACATAAATACTATAGCGGCAATAGGTGCCGTTCTTAGACTAGCTGCTGGTTTCTACGCTACCATGGAATGTTACACATGATAGGTACTATCATTACAAACTATTAAAAACTAGAATTATGTAGACATGAACACAAGCAAACCACAATGGAATATCAATAATATTCAAACATAACGTATAATATGAGATCACACTCAACAGACAACACTCTCAAGTGATACCTTTTAATAAATAATGATCTAGAATTATATTATTTTGGTATAGGAAACTAGAGCTTACGTCGTCGATGATCGAAACATATCGATAAACTACCTACATCTCACCGCGCATGCGATCTGTAACGATCTCAAAGATCGTAAACCTACGCATAATACTGTATTTATACAAATTAACAATTCATAATCTCAACGTTGGGAATTTTCAGTACCTACTTCCTAAATAATAAGTTCTGTTTACTAAAAATTGAACACTTTATGCACAGCCTCGACCATCGCTGCTGCGATGCCGTCACTTAATAATAAGACTTAATTTAAATTGTCATCGATACGCTCTAAAACGAGTGATCATTGAATACTGGTGGGTGTGTTGTGGCAATGCGAAGGGCACGGCTAGTGCGCGCCAACGTGTCGCAGGTGCGGGTGGTCCGGCGCGGGCGCGGCTGGGGGCGACGCGGCGGGCTCGCGGGACACGAACTTCACGCGGAACGCTTCCGGGGCGATCGTCGCCCCCACGGTGCCCTCCAGCGACGGCGCCGCCGCCCCCGCCTCCATCTGCACGTCGAACTGGTGCATCATGCTCGCGAAGAACATGAACATCTCCATTCGCGCCAACACATCCCCGAGACACATGCGTCGACCCACGCCGAACGGCATGAAGAACTCCGGCCGCCGGATCTTGCCGGTTTCGTCGATGAATCTACTGGGGTTGAATTTGTTAGGCTCATCCCACAAGTTGGGATCCATGTGGACGCAGTTGATGAGCGGGACGACTTGTGACCCGGCTGGGATTCTGTAACCATTGAGGTGGACGTCCCTGATAAAAGAAAAAAAAGCGATTAGATTAATAAAGATAAATTTAGCGCATAGTCTGGAGTAATGTAGCTTTGGTAAACTAGTTGTATTACTTACTGTAAACTCGAGAAAATATGAACAACAAATTATTGAAATAAAATAGAAAGTGCGTTTTACTTACTTCGTAGGAGAATGTGTCGTTGCCAATGGGACGATGCTTGACATGCGTAAAGTCTCTAAGATTGTGGTTTCCGTGTAAGGGAGATTCGGCATGTCCTCGATGGTCGGCAAGCGTTCACGACCCACGACAGTATCAAGTTCTTCTTGAACTCTCCTTTTAACATCAGGATTACGCAGCATAAAAACAATCATCCACAAAAGTGAAGACTTTATGGTTTCCATGCCAGCGGAGAAAAGGTCACCTAGTATTTGTTTCAGTTGAAGTTCTAAAAAGGAAATACTAACATTAAAAACGTTATCACTTGTCACTTGAAAATATACTTTTTTCACATTTATTTTATGACGTCATTCTTATACGTCTTTCTACTTACCGTGATCCCTTCCCTCAAAAAGTTCTCCAGCTCTGCCTTCAATCTTTGCCTTTTCGATTTCGATAAGGTAAACGTCAATAAGGTCTCTGGCGTTGTCAAGATCAAGGGTGTCACGGTGTTCGTCGATGAGTGTTTGATAGAATGCAAACATTTCTTCACGGTTCTTCGCAACCTTTTCTTGAGCTTGAGCCTTGCCCGGAAGGTACTAAAAACATTTTTTTTGTTAATCATCTACATAGCTTGATTAAAGTTGAATAAAAGAGTAACAGTATAGAATAGATATTTACATTATAAAGTGGTATGTATTCTCCGTAGTGGATTTCGCCAAACAGTTTCATGCCTTCCTCGATGAGATTGTTGAGCCGCGTAAACCGAACATCACCATGACTAAAGCGCACTGACATGGTTATTCCGCAGATCACGTTAGATACACCCAAAGCGAGTAGCGGGTTGGCATCAATCGGTGCTCCGTCCGACCGATGTAAGTTTGCCATCAGCTCGTAAACTTCGCTCTGGAGAAGATAATTTGCAAATTAACAATTTGTTCACTTTAGTTTAAAAATATTAAATTTTTCACACTTTTAATTTTGTTTACGAACCTTAATTCTTCCTTCCATGATTTTCTTGCCGTTGCCCATGTAGGTCATTCCGAACTCGCGGAGCTTTTCATGAAGGAACCGGCGTTGGCTTTTCCACAGGCGGCCTTCGCTATTGATGATACCTGCATGCAAAAAGGCGGTCAGCTAGGATGTACGATACGCATGTGGGCGGCGCCGACCACCTGCGGGAGGACCCGGGCTCGCGGCCGCCCCGCTCGCATGTGCTTTTTGCCGGTCTAATGTACTCCGGTCTATTTACAATTATTGCATAAAAATACTCAAACATTATTTTTTAGAAAAGAACTTTTGTATGTTCCGTTAAAGTAACTTTTTGCAACATCTACAGTTATATTCAAATTTTAATCTTAAATTCATCATTCACGTCTGGCAATTAAAACATAAATTTACTCATTCGAATTAAATTAAACAAAACTTACCTAGACCATCCAGAGTATGCATGAGTGGAGTACTGGGTCGACCGGTAAATTCTTCTCGTCGGAAGGCTTCCCTTATTAATTTGTAGTCGCTCAGCACCACAGTGAGTTGATTGCCGAGTCTCGCCGAAAAGAGAGCACCGTAGCTTCGAGCCAGCTCCAGGAAAGTCTTGTGACGGACGCCGATGAACGGCAGGTAGCCCACGACGGGAGGACCCCAGGGTCCCGGAGGAAGCTTGCGGATGTCCCGCATCAGCGAGATCAGCCGGGCGGCCAGGAACGCCGCGCTTGCCACCAGGATCAGTGGCAGCGTAGTACGAGAAGTGCAGTAGCTTACAACTTGCCACAGCCCCCACAACAACTTAGAGTTCGCCAGTATCGTTATCATGTTTATATTTTTTATTACTGAAAGTACTCGTTATTTGAAAGTGAACCGAACATAACATTAAAGCGCGAAGTGTAAATCGCGATTGTGCGGTGTCGTGAACGCTGTAATCGTATATCGCGTGTGACCGACGTCTGCGCACTGGCGCGCCGCTGGCGTGGCCTTGCGAATAAATACGCGCGGGGTGGCGCGAGCGCAGGTTCGTCCCACCGGCGCTCCGGCGCTCCTCTCTCCGCGGCTTTTCCGTGCGACGCCGCTTGCTACGACGCGCGTAGCACTACTGCCGTAGACCACTCTTGGTTTCAGTTTCTTCTCCAAACTTAACAAAAAATACTATTTGAACTTTATAAATAAGCGTTTGCGTAAGCTGCAAGCATAAACCTGAATAATCGACTAGCTCCGATCGATCCGAAGGTGGATTTGGATGATGACCTCACTGCATTGTTGTAAGATAGATTCGTTTGTAGCCATTGAGCTCGATTAACGAGCTGGCTTCGAATTCGGCGAGGGGTGAGAGGGGCTATCGAGGTCGCGCGGGTGTGCATGCAGATGATAAGATTAACGAATTGCGTAAGTTGGCGCGAAGCAAGGTGACGGCAGGTCGACGACTCGCGCCTGAGAGCCTTGGGCGAAGTTCTACGCAGGCCGACCTCTAAGCGACACTTAAATATCTCTCACTAAATTTATCGCTGATCGCACTCAAATATATGAGCGTGTTATGTCTATATTATTATTGCGAACGTACCTACTCCAAGTGTACTCGCAGGCAATTAGATAACGTATAAATGTCAATAGTATTTGTCCGAAAATTTTAATAATAAAAATTTACTCCAGTAAGTAGGTACCTACTTACTTACGTACGTATGGTCTTATATTCCTTTACCCCAGTTAAGAGTATCTAAGTATTATAAAGCTGATTAAATATTGTTGTAATAGACAAGTATTGTTGAGTTGTTTTTGTATGTTTTAAAATATCGAAACTTTAGAAAATATTTGAGTCAAAAATTAAACTCACTATTTATAAGTTGTTGCTGTATATTATAATAATTATATTATAAGTTGTTTTGCTGTTGCTGACCGCAACCGGAAAATCTTGAAAAAATGCTTGGAATGGGTAGGCGTAAATTTATGTGAAGCGCGTATTGCACTGCGTTTTGAGTAGATCGGAGTGGCAACTACGGGTGTCGTCAGCACCTCCCTATACAGATTTTTACTCGTATACGAACGTACAAGCCACCTGACGTTAAGTATCTAGTCACTACAATGGACGTCCAACCTCCCATAGGATAAGAATCCTAACCGTAAGTGGGTACGCAGGTAATCATCATGATCACTAAGACGGTCACCTCAAATGACGTACCTCCGGCAACCACACTCACCTAACCAAAACTAGTCACGAAGAACTTTTAAATTATAAGAATTATAGTTACTGAATTACATAGATCCTTTATATCGTACGTACTCGTAAGAGAATCCCTATAATAACAAACGAAGCTACACCAGCGTCGAAGGTGTCTGTCTGTCTCAGCATTTAGTGGGTTCAACATTCCTCATCGGGATTGAATTACGGTCGGTTCAGCAAAAGGGACACTCGTAGTCAATGACCGAGGCGTCTATTTCGTAGTAAAACAATTACCTACGTTTATACGTAAACAAACAGATTAATAATTATTGATTGACTGCTTCTTAGTATAAATCGTAAGTATCTATCAGCTATTTTTAAATCCTTGTCATTCACCTATGTATGTAATAATAATTATTTTGTTGATAGGATTCAGAATTCTAAGTATCAATATTTTATATTTTGTTGACTTAGTCAATGGTAAGTCCTTTGTTCTAACGTGTGACCGTACTATAAGTAAGTTTTCTGAGAAGAAGGATAGGACCTTAGGTATGTAGGAATTTCATATTCTTCGTAACTACGCGTTAAGATACATAATTACTTGGAGAATGGGAACAGGTGATTTGTTCTAAAAAATATGATTTTTTTACTTCTAAAGCTATAATATCAAACCTGTTGTAGTTTTTATGCTTTTTTTATTGTGGCTAAATAAGTGACTTTTCTTCAAATTCAATCAAACTCAAAAAATATCTCGAAAACCGTTGAATTTTGGATAGAGCTTTACATGGCTTAAATGATTGCTAATCTACACGTCCTTAACGGGAATACGGAATACGTGACATTACAAATCACTCTGTATAATGGTGGCTTTATAATTATCACAGTTAGTCGAATTGATGATATCGAAAAATGTAGGAATTCAAATCTAAGACCCCATTTGTGCCTTACTATGGTTTGATAATCTTATTTCTTTTAAAATCTTTAACTTTAAATTTCAAAGGCATAATTTATACAAATATTATGTAGGTATATCTATCGGTATCAAGTTTTCTATTAAGATCCATCATTTTATTAAATTGTTTAATTAAATGCATTCAGTAGATAAAATATATCTATACTTTTAGTTTTGCAATTGTTATAAGTCACGTAAATTAAGAACCATTTTAAAACTTAAAAAATATGTATACTTAGGTACATGTTTCCAATAGTTTGCTAAAAGGGTTATTTATTCTTCTTTAAAAGTTGGTAATAATTAAAAATGAGAATATATTGTAATTGAAAACACCTATTGTATATTAAACAAATACACATTGTATTTGGCTAAAATTTTGTGAAGATGTACGTCAATGGACAGATGTGCAGGGGTAATATTTGCGTACCCTCATTATGATTATGCCATGACATACATTGATTGATACATAATTGTAATAATATGTACCTATGTGTAATATCTGAGTCAATAATATTTTCTTTGAATTTTTAAAATTTTAATTTATACGAGTGCCTTGTGTGTGTATTTTAATGTTGTATTTTAATGATTTTTTCATCTGAATTTTTTTTGGATTTTCAGTTTTTTATCTGAATTATTTTGATGTATCATTTGTTGCTTCATTTTGAAGAGGTAACTATAGTCTATAGTATAGTATAGTAAGTAAGTCTGTATAGTCTCTATCTCATTATTGACCCAGCAACAGAACGGTGGCATCTCTTCTCAAAATGAAAAGTGTTTAGGCCTTAGTTTACCATCCTGACCATCTGCAGGAGATATAGAGAACTTTCAAACAGCCTGCCTGTTCCCTAAAGATACAGATGTTTTACTTCACTGACAGGTACTTACCAACAGCGTTTATATTTAATTAAACTGTGCATTTTTTATTTTCATTTTACTAAGAAATATCATTGGTGCGTGTTGCTAGTATTTGCTAACCACTGTGCTATAGCCGCTCTTATTCCAGGGTTACTTTGTAATAATTTGGAATGGCCTATTCATAATATAATGTTAATAGTTGATAGTTTAATGACATGTATATGTCGCAGGCAATTTGTATGATTCCGCCGTTTACATACGGCGTCGTCAGTTTATAAACGCTCGCAGTTATTACCTAACCTAAACCTTTCTGTAGAAAATTTAGACTTCTGTCACTGACTTTTATCGCTTTCGCTGATCGTTGATAGCTTTACAAACGTAGACGCAAACAAACTTAGTTCAACACTTAGAATCAAGATAACATAAAAAAACTTCTTATGAACATATATAGTGAATATACAAAACGGAATTAACATAAACAAAGCGAATAAAAATGAAATTGCATAGTTTTTGCTAGACTAATACACAAAACAACACGCACGTGCACATTAAATATTCATGCAAAAAACTGTTGATACAATCAAATTAGTCTTTAATAGCACTGCGAATGTAGTCGTGAATGATGATGCTATTTGCCATTAAGCAGCACTTGCAATTATACTAGCATTGTCAAAACAGGTGAAAATAAATGAAACAAAGACAACACAAAGTTGCTTAATTATACGTGTATGTTTAATACCTGAGCTTTAGTTGTAATTAAATTAGTGTTTCATGGCATTGCGAGCGTAGTAGGCGTGAACGACGCAGACTCTATCCGCACTTCAGCTACAGTAGCGCTCGCAAAGTTGCCGTAGCAATACATTACGCTAATGTATTCATAGCGTGCTCGCGTATTCGTAATGCTGTTTATGCACTATGCAAAACGTTTCTTTTTATCAGTAGCTCCACGGTTATATGCGATAGGAGATGTAGAGTGTTGATGCCTCGTTTCATGTGTTGTGTTTATTTGTACTCTTTGGCGTATTGCGTTGACGATTCTATCGTGTTTTACGCAATTAAAAATTAAATTCACTACTTCTGTTGTTATAGCTAATATAATAATGATACCGGTTGATAGCCGAGTCGGAGGAAACCGATTCTTACTTTTGGAAATGCAATATTTACTAGTCGAATTATAAATTTAGATTTACCCTTAAAAATCAAAAGAAATGCTCCTAAATGTCGTTAACATTTGGCGTTTGTAAATCAATCAGCTGTATTTGACTTTGAATATGCACATTGAATTATACATTTGTTCCCGTGAATATTACAGTCACGACTTTGTAACAGTCGGTAGGTCTGTTCTGTATGTGGAAAGCCATAAACGTCCAACTGTTGATATACAGCAAGTAAAGCGGCTAATTTACAACAACAGAATTAGACTTGAATTTCCACCGCTGACAGACCTGCTGAATTTATGACCTTTCTTTTTAAATAGATTTCATTGCACTGGAACAATGTAAATACACGTACAATTATTTCCTTTATTTGTAAGCGGAGAAGACGGACTTATAAATGGCAAAGCTATAAATGAAGTGATTTACTGTAATTTTAGAATAACAGAATTTATTAAAAGATACATTGTTATTCTAGCGATACTAATGCTGCTACTACTAATAGACTGGTTGCTCTTTTAAGGATTTAGATACGTTCTAGACATCTAGTCGTCCAATGACCGTGTGCTCCTCTAACTTTATAATTATACCTTTAACATTGTTTCAGTTCTTCTCACCAAACTTTTACACGCAGTTACGGGCTTATAGGTAGTAGGTAGATAGATTAAGAAACGCTATTCATCAAAGTTAACGAATGGAAGACATCGCTCATATAGAGATTAAGACATAAATAAAGAACAAGGATTTAACGTACGACACGAAATAAAAGAAAAATAATTTGTGTGCTCACCAGAGGTATTTATCACTAAAACTTTCCTTCATATTATTATTGTTGTATAGTCTTTTCATGTTAAA
>DWIY01000872.1:0-11362 GCA_018248615.1 Erynnis brizo brizo
ACTAAGGCCTACATCCCTCTCATTGTGAGAGGAGACCCGACCCTGTAGTGGGTCATTAATGGGTTATAGACAATGATACCTAACACAGTATAACTACTTCGGATAATTCCACCAATTGTTTTTAACTCCCAAAACTTTCCAACTCCAGGCGTAGGTACGAAACCTTTTCATTTATCGTTCGGCATTTAATTTTCCCTACATTCTCACGTGATGGCTAGCTATAATCGGTGGGAGTGCGCGCACGCGCAAGTCCGCGTGGCAGTCGGCCGCCGGCACGCGCACTCCGCCACTCCATTACCACGAGACCGCGCCGCTGATGTGAGCTGTGTGAGCTGCCACAGGTTAGGAGAGAAACAGAGACTTCATTATAAAGGCTGGGCCACACCGAGTTAGAGTAGGTACACACACGGGACAAGACAGACACTAGAATTGCAACATCAATTTACAGTGGTTTTTTAGAGTTGCTAGTAACTCAAAATGTCTACAATGACGTACATGTGAGAAGACTAGATTGAAACTGTTTTTTTCCTTCGATATATTTAGACTTCTATCAAGTAGGTACTATCTTATATAGGTAAACAGTATAAAGAAGTAGAGTTGTTGACGTTTCCATGAGTAATTCTGAGAGGTAGGTACAATACATTTTTAATTACATATAAGTTTTCTATGATTGGTTTTCCACATTATCCAATTCCGAAAGATATATAGGCTGCTGTTTACAACGATTTATTTTTCTGGATGTCAAGCGGACCTAAGTTAAAAATAACAACATACGATCAGTCTAAGTACCTACTGTAAAGTTGAATTTAATTCTAAAATCACGATTAAACCCTTGCCAAAAACTAATTTTCAAGAGTCAACTTCTGGTCTACAGCGACCTCTTTATTCGTTACTCTGTGGTGCCCATCGAGCAACATTGATGCGATTGTGTCAGTCCTAGCAAATCGCCGAGTAATCCGATGCTTGTATCGCAAATCGAGATATGGCAGAATTAATTCGAGTAACGCCGGTAATTGAAATAAGACTTGACAGATGTAAGCTCCAGATTGAAAACTTGGTTTTGGCTGTGTGTTGAAGATAGTGGTATGAGCTAAATTAAAAAAATAATTATCGGGTATTAACTCGTGCGGTTCTTTAGAGAACCCATATCTTTCATGCATTGCAATGTCAGGAAAGTTTTAATTAAATTAGAACCTCACTCTCTAAAACTACTAATAAAAAAGTAGACTTTTTAGTTATCTACCACATTCAGAAATTGTATGAATAATTTCATTCACACTTACTCAACACTTCCGAGGAAATAACACAAGTTACGTAAATGATTATGTTTTGCAATTAACAGCTTCGATCCATCTGTATATTAAAGGAATACCCCAAGAGCCGGCAGACATCTTTCGAGAAGTATTTGAGGCATCATAAAATTATGTTGCATTGATTATTTGTAATATTCGAACACCAATAATGCAGACCTGGCTGGCGGGTAATGGAATTTAGCCAAGCCCGTGATGATTTTTAAAACATTTTGAAATGTTTAGCAACCCATTTAGTATTGAGGAAAATAAAAATATTAAGCTAAAACATTGAGTCGGGTTTATAACTTTGTCAGGCATCTTCAGAAATTATGTATTAAAAATTGAAGAAAGTGTTTAAAGTAGGTACGTTGAAATTATACAGACATACTTGTAAATAAAAAGAACTATTTTCAAGCGATTCTGCGTAATTTAAATCAAAAACTTCAAAACGCCTGAAGCACCTTTTTTAAAGTTGGGTTAATTTCAATCCCCTCGGCTAGGTTCTGCATTTTTGGTATTCAAACATCACAAATAATCGATTTAACATCATTTTTTGATGCCTCAAATACTTCTTTAAAATATCTACCAGCTCTTGAGCTAGCAAGCCTATAGCGAGTTTATAGGAAGGCTTAGTCTAGTGTTACACGCACCAATGCGTTTTGCGTACAGCTCGGACCGTCAATAGGCTGTCCCATCGAATAGCAACGTATTTAGATGGATCCTACGTAATTGCGATGTCTCAAAGACGACGGAATAATGGACACCTTGGTGTGTTTGTTACGAGAGTTTAATTGAAAGGTTCTTAGGAAACGACGAAACAAAGGCAATTCCGGATTAAAATTCCCGGACGCTACAGGGCGGAAGCTTAGGTGTTTTATTTATACTTTGGAATACGGAAATTTAAATCCGAGCCATTCAATTAACACGAACGATTTTCTCTGTAATTGATAAACAGATGTTTTTATTCTGATATTAGCGTAATTAAATTCAGCTGCAAAAGAAAGGTTTCCGAAAAGTGACGTCTAATGAAAATGAGTGCCTTACGGCCTGCATACTAGGCAGGTTGCTTCACAAAGGAAACCCAATATTTATTGATCATTTTCAAAGACAAATGAAAAATACCAAGATATTCTATAAACATTCGCAATTCAAATTGTCCTCAAAACAGAGGGAATTCGTCAATCAATGTGTGACAACATTGGCTCAAATATCATCAGTCGTATCTCGTAACAATAAATACGATTTTAAATCGATATGTGCAACGTGATTGTGGATGTTACGTCCCTTTAAAGCTAGATTCGGTCGAGATTGAGTGCGGGACACCAGCAGCGAGGGTTCGATTATTACTCGAGTTTCGATCTCGATACCACTCGATGCTTCGGAGGGTACTGCACTAGGGAAGCTCTACACATCGCGGTACCAAACCGGACGTCGTAATCGAAACGGTTCAGTTTTAATTGCATAATTTAGGGGCTTTTGCGACATTTTTTGATCGTAATGTTATTATTAGATACACAGATTTTTTTTGGAATATTTTTTGGAACAAAATGCTTTACCACAAGAAAAATGAATTAATTAAGAAAATGTTAAAGCTGATGCTGTGATTTATATCAAGAAAATGTTTATGGTAAACTTTTCGTTTTTTATGTTCACGTTTTATATTACGTACCTATATTCTAATAATTTGCTATTCGTTGGTGCCCTAAAGTTAAAGCTGTCATAAAATCTAATCGGGCCGTCAATGAAATTGGTATTTTAATTCTGTCCCTAGGAATTTACGCGAGATTAAACCTATTGAACAACAAAATTAAATGTCAGGAACTGAGTAAACCTAAATCTTGAAATTCTTGAAATTTGGCTAAGTATTTCGCAGAGTTATAACCGCACCTATTGGATTTATTCTATTAAAGTTTATCATTAATCAATACCAGGATCCTTTAGGTGACTGTGTAGATACTAAATCATAATGTATGTCGGAATCATATGCGAATAGTTTCCTTACAATTTTGAAATTCACCCCATTAGGGGTAAATTTCTAAAAATCTATTTTTAATTCTCTCCTTCCGTAAGCTATCTCGCTACCAAAATTAATATTCTTAAGTCAAGTACCTACTTTTCGATATTTCATAGGTAGTTAGTGAGTTTTCTTTTGATTTTATCTACGAGTACCTATGCTCTAGGTATAAACAAATAGGATATTGGAAAAAAATACGTATTGTAAGCAAAATAAAACCTGTAATAGTTATAAAGTTGTCTCGCGATGCCATTCATATATGCACATTGTTTTATGATCTCAATCGGACAAGTGTGGGAGCTCCATCAAACCGTACAACCACGTACAACTGTGCCGCTACCAATTCCGAAATGATCTTTTGGCGATCTATCGACATAAGAGAGTTCCATTGACTAGATCACTAATATCTAGTGATCTAGTCAATGTAACTCTTCATCATCTGTATTCCTTATCAAGGTCCTGTAAAACTGAAGTAAGTGTTTGCCACTACTTTAATCGAAAACAGAATCAGACAGTAGATAATTATCAACAGACAATAAGAAGTTTAAAATTAATGGCCACTGTGTTATGTAGTATTCAATATTTGAAGATATAAAATGTGCGTATAAGGTATAAAATTACATACGAATCTTGATTAAAACAAAGTATTTTAAATCAGGAAATGGAAACAAAAAGAGAAACAAAACTAATGCAGCATTAAATACTGGTGATGTTAGCTCTATAATATTGTAATAACTCATTGCGAAGTCGTAAAAATATTTCTCTTCCATAGATCTTATTTTAAAATCTTTTCCGAAACAAAAGAAATCCGTTCTGCAGCGCGACTGGCAGTGGAAATCGTAACAAAATGAAAACAACATTGAAATCCGTAGACTCGTTGGCCGACTAGTTGGCGGACAAGTCTCCCCTTCAGTGATTGCGCCGAGCCATATGTTGCGTCGAATTTATTATTTTATTATATTTTTATTTACTATCCTCCGAGACGAGTGTTTAAGCCGACATTTATGATATCCTCCTGTGGTTTGCAGCGAGGGGTGAGCTGCGTTGATGTGCTATTGTTTCATTTTGCACCCTTGTTTTGTCAGGTTAATACAAAGACGAAGTTGGCTATAAATTTACATGTGTATAGGTTGGATCGCGGCACGGAACTCGCCTGGTGACTTATTGACCTACAAAACCACCGCCACCTGAAATATGATACGGCCTTTATTCAAAGTAGGTTATAAAGGTTTGACCACGGAGACACGTGAGAAAGAAACTAAAAATATATTCACCGGAACACTTTATATCTATAGACATAGCCTGCCTCCGGCATTGATGAACACGTGCAAGATATTTTAAGACTAGAAGTGTAGATAAATATTACACTCGTTCCCAAGAACCGGTAGGTAAGAATGTAGTGGGAAGTTCATTTAAATAATTTATCAACATTTTTTAATTCGCACTAAAATGCAAAAACAAACAAAACCCACCGGAAGATCCATCAATCATTTTAAAACGCGTTCCTATTTCGAAATTTAAGTCGATGCAATATTTTAAATCGGTTCGCATTGTTGAGTTACAGCAAATGAAAATACACGAAAGTGCAGTTCGCTCTCCAATGATCCGTGCTTGGTGCGATATTATTTCCATCGCGCACAAAGCGGGCCCATCAAATCACGTCGCGAGCTGCGGTGCCCCCGCTCTGAAAAATTAAAACTGGAATCAAAATAGCCGATAACGGTTTTTTTTCGGATCCGGCTCGGTCGTGATGGCCGTGTTTGAGGTACTGACACCTAGTCTCGGAGTTTTTCTTATAGTTTTAGCCCTAATTGCCATGATGCAAGCAAAAGTTGCTCGTATGAAAACATGCATTTTGTACATTTTGTCGCACGTCAGTAGTATGCACTGATTATTCGGATCCGGCTTGGTCGTGACCAGTCGTCTGTTTAAGGCACTCAGACACCTCGGCGTGGAGTTTTTCTTATAGTTTTAGTCTAGACTCACCCACTAATTTTCACCGAGATCGAAATTATCGAGACTGTTACTATACTTAGATATTTTGATAGTCTACAGTTAGATTTCGTATGTGTAGACGCTCACATAGATGATTAACATAGACGAGACTCTTCTACAGTTGATCTTGCGATGGAGATACCTATTTAGCTCATGGACAATTCTAAATTAAAAATTTTCAAAGACACTACTCAACATTTTTAGTAACCTAATAATAAAGGTACTGAATGTGTTACTTTCTTTTGTCCGTGTGATGACCTTATAAGCAACGTAGGTATGTCTACCGTCTGCAGAAAAATCGGATCGAAATCTACATGAAAAAAGTAGCAATACAGCGTCGGTCTGTGTCTGACGAGACGGCAAATTGATTCTAAAAAACGTACCGAAAACTTCATCTTTTTATGTTTTTTAAAATAGAATTGCCGCTAACAGCTTTGCTTTAATATCTTTCCAATAAAATTGAAACGTTTTCCAATCTGTAAAAAGCCGAATCGCTTTCCACGTAATAGAGTTGGTTATTCCGTGGCAATAATAAGTAGAGAAGTCATAGAACTGTCAGGAGCATGGCACGAATGTATTCATTCATAAAGCTGATTGACGGGGTCATGTGTTTGAGCGGCCCAGCGGGACTCCTCAAGGGTTATTGAAAAAACTGCCGCCACCGAACCCGCCTTGTTTCGCCACAGATTGGGGTAAGAGATGGCAATCGAATCGCTGCGCTACGGGCGACAAGCGGCGACACTGTTCGCTGTACCAGCGACAAGTTTTATGTTTTGGAAAATGTTAACGGATTGTGTATTCCGTCATTTGTTTTGGGGGATAATGTCAAGCAAACACCACATAGTGCAGCAATATTTTTATGGGGCCATCTCACAAAAAAACAATTTCTTTGGAGATACTCGTATCATCAAGAAGTTGTATCGTCAGAAGTTGAAAACCTTTAGCAGTAGTGACAGAACTAATCAAACTCTCTCTGGTTTAGTAGTAAACCGTACCTATTGTGTTGTCAAGAATGTTACTTCCCCCTGTAATTTAAAATAAAAATAAATTTTGTCAATGAAAGTTTGCTTTTACATAATGTTAATTATAGGCGTACTGTACAAATGTATGATTGGGCAACAAATAATTAAATTCCATTTATGTTATCAATTTTAGCCTATCAAATATTGCAGATATTTCTTCACACAATGGCATTGATAAAATAAAATAAGAAGCCGACAGCAAATGACAATTCTAAATTGAATAAATACCCTTCGCAAAAATAAAAGCAAGTAATCTACCTGAGTTTTAATTAATTCCGTTGTTCTTATCGCGGTCTATTTGATTTGATTACGTCCCTTAAAAATCTTAGGATGTGAAAGCGACGACATAACCAAAGGGTCTGATGGAAGTGATAGATAATGGGACATGTCGCGATGGGGGCTGTAATAGATGAAGCCTTATTTGAATATTGTCCCCGATTGGCGGGGGGTAGTGTAAATTAAATCGGTAGGTGCCTACTGTGCAGGTAGGTACTGTTCCCTGCGGTAGCATGGGGATTGGACTGATTTTGTAAGTGCTTTTGTTTGGTGTAACTTGCGAAATTATTGTTGGGGGATTGCAGGTGTTTTAGTTGTTTTTCGGTTTAATTAATTGACTAATTTAATATAATAATAAAGATATACCTAATTATGAGCAAAATAAAATATTTAAGAAAATAATATAATACAGCGACAAGGCGTAGGAGGAAAACAAGCTTGACTAGAACAATGTTTTCCACGTTACGTGGGCGCTACATTATTTTAATATTAAAGAAAAAAACAAATTTACTAGGTAATATGTATTTTGCAGAAGTCTGAAATTATAAAGTTACAGTCATAAGAACAAGTAGGTAATTATAGCATAGTAGGTAGGTATAGGGGAAGCTGGTATAATGTCTACTCATTACACTATTATTATATTGTAACAAGATATTGAATTAAAATTCTAACAAATCAGTTCGAAATAATCGCAACTAAAATAAAAATAATTTTCTTTATGGTTATTGCTATTTCCAAATATTTAGCGAGTGGGCTAGTGTAGCGTGAAAACGGACCGTTCTGTCGATAGCGCTCGCCGCCCGCCCGCCTAATGAAACAGAATTTGATAGCGGTCGATGTATGCCATATTTCGTTAAACTAATGCGCACTATTTATTAGCTAGTTTTTGAACAAAATTTTTTCACTACCTATTTAAGCTTACTCTAAGTATTTTTACATTAAGTTAGCTTTATAATTTGTAAATTTTTGTAACATAATTTTATAATGTTATTATTAAGTAAAGATTATTTAAATTGTAGTCGTTAAATATGTCTTAGGAGCCTTCAGACCAATCCGAAACGGAGTAGAATGGTGGAGATTGTTGTAGGTCTTCCCTTACGGTCAGTAGGTACATGGCTATTTGCGCATAAAAGAGGAATAAAGAAATTAAATAATTGGTTTAAAAATCCTTACATATGCTCTAAATATGTTTTTTTGACTCATATTTTCCGAATTCAACTGCGTGCATCATTTGCATGCATCCTAAATTACGATTTGTTAGAAGGCATAGTAGGAGAAAAAAACTATTCTGTGGATATCGCCCGCCGCATGTCTAATGAAGCAGAATTTGATAGGCGGTCGGTGCACGCCGGATTAGTGCAACCAATGCACAGCTAAGTTGTGGCGTTATTTCAAAATTGATTTTAATACAATTTAAAATTTTCCCTTGTGAAAATACTGTAACAGAAGATTTAAAACATTAACATATTACCCTTTCATACCTAGGTGGTTACAAATAAATAATAGTCATTTCCAGCCTAGTACAGAAGCTTGAGCCATTTTGGTTTAGGTTATTGAATAAACCATTTTACTATTTCTAAATTTATGAATGATGTAGGTGGGAGCTGCGCTGAAAAAGTAAACAGCTAGATTAGACTGACTTGATTTTACCTATTAATAGCATTGAATTCCCCAAAGTAGTTAGTTTGATGATTTAGCTTAACTATCTATAGATAACTGTTATTTATATAATTATGATTTTTTTAGTTTCTTTATTTTCAGTAGATTCGAATTCATATGCCTACAAATTTTATGAACCTAAACTAATTTTATGGGTTAACTTATTACATACAGAAATACTAAACAAATTTAAACAATAGGTACATGTAGCAAATATTTTCTTAAAAGCTTTAAAACAAGCGTTAAAAAGTATTGTTTTGTAGCAAAAAAATTCAATTCCCCGTGTCAAAGTTCGTGTAGTTTTATTTGGTTGTTGTGTTCTAAAATATTTTGGACCATGAAACAACCCCGATCTGCATTGCAGTTTGCAGCTACGACGGGTCACGACCTCGGCTATTACTAATACTTTTTATAAAGTAACACAGGTACACAGTGATTTCAAAAAATATCAAAATATTTCAATTCCCCTTCCACTACAGTAGATGACCAAAAATGCAATATTCGAAAACGCAATACGCGCCATTCAAACGGTGATGGATTTTTTTATCTGCCTGGGTTATTATTTACTACTTAGATTTTGTACAGATTTAGATATAGGATCAATCCAGAAAAAAAAATTTCAATAAAATCAATAATATAATTAGTATGCCACCAAAAGCCAAGCCTGAACCCTACGGAGTACGTAGTTAAAAAGAACAATCCTTGCTTTTGTGCAAAAATAATAATTTCCATTATAATTTTAACATAATTTTAATAAACAACAAGAAAACCCCAAATAAAAAAAGATATGTTTCTGCGAAATTTTGCGTTGCTTCCATTTAGTTTACTATATTCACGTTCAGTGGGTGACAATAAAACTCTATTGAAATTTTGGGAAATAAAAAAATAAGCGAGCGAGTGTCCCTTAAAATATTTTTGAGAAATATCCACCTGATGGATTGGAAAAGATGAGAAACGGACAGGAAAATTTTGTCAAAATCCCCGCGCACATGAGCCAATAAGCTAAATTGAAATACCTCCGCCATGTTGGAAGAGTCTTTCAAAGTAATTGGTTGACGGAGCTTTGCTCGATTAGGGTTGCTTCTAATAAGTTCTTATGTTACTGCTGGTATTAAAGGGTTGGCTGGAAATAAGGTGGAAATAAGATAAAACCATCACGTTTTATGTTGGTAATGATTTGGGTTTGTTCCAGAGTTTGTTAATAAGGTAAAAAGGGTTTGTTTCAAAGCTTGTTAATACAAAAGTAATTAGTCTAAAAAACTTGAAACAGAATGAGCTTACTTATAAGCCAATTCAAGTCAATTCAAGTGTTCAAATAAATTTGTTTCGATGTGTAATTTTTTCCATTTGTTTTGGGGATTTTATATTAATTTAATAATGTGTATTGTTAATGGTTTTGGACACGATAAATTGGACAAGATATAAAATGTTAGGAAACTCTGGTATTTTTTTAAAGGAAGGAAAATTATTTTGTAAAAATTGTGCCATGGAAATTAGAAATATATGTATCTATACCTATTTATGTCTATCCGGAATATGCTAGCACAGGTACCTAAGCGTATACAGCAAATTTCATGTTTTTGGATATTGCACGGGGACGTCGATTTATGTATAAATAACTAAATTAGAGAGGTATTTATTTTAAAGGTGCCTGAAGTATAAATTATGTACTCGTCTGCACCAATGCGAAAGTTATTTGACCTGTGATACAAATCGCTTTCGACACGTGCCAACTTCAATGTCGCCAAGTCAAGGGCAAAAGTTATACAAACTCTTTAAATTGCGTTCACAACTTTTAATTACAATTTAAATAAACTCAAAAATTGTATAATAAAATTGTGGACTTAAATTTTCCAACCATAAATCGTCTAGAAACAAGGTGGTCATATATTTTTCCCTTTTTTAGGTACTTACCTACTAACAATAATTCTGATATTTTTATGGCAATTTGAATTGAACTACCTAAGTTATCAGATGTACGTAGCTGTTACTGTTACCTTTTAAACCAACAAACATTTGATGTAGGTAATTACTATGAAGTTATTTTAGCAATTCAATAAAAGGTAAATTTTCAATACTTGCTCCCAACAGGTTGATAACTTCGGACAGTTAGAAGCTTGACATCTAGCCATTAAGGCAATCCAATTTGCCAATATTTGAATCCCCTGTCCTGAGCATCGCATTGAAACACCAATAAAAACGCAGGGAGGGAGTTGGAAAGGAGCGTCGTCAACAGCGCAGTCCGCTTTCATTCGCTAAGTGAGCCTGAACGCGGCTCTGATGGAAGTCTTTTGGCTAAGTAGGGAAGTACGATCTGCCGGTTGAAAAGATAAGCTTTCGACTATTCCAGATAATGCGCCAGGTTACGTAATTTGATCGAGATCAATTCGAGATGTTTGTGTATTAGAATATTCGCATAATTTTTAAGTAAGCTGTTCATGTGCTGCCACTGGGGTGTCCTCAGTTTTTTAAATAATTTTGGGTGCAACGCGAGACATGAGGAACTTAAAAAGGTTAACAATACCTGGTTGATGATAAAAGGTTGACAATACCTGGTTGACGATAAAAGGTTGATAATACCTGGGTGATGACAAAAGCTTGACAGTTGCTGAGAGTTCTCAAAGGCGCGTGAAGTCCACCAACCCACATTATGATAGCGTGGTGGACTATGGCCTACATCCCTCTCATTGTGAGAAGAGCCCTGACCTAGTAGTGGGTCATTAATGGGTTACAGACAACTATCCAAATAGAAAAGATATACCTAAGTGTGCTAATTTTAGAACTTACAAAACAATAAATGTGGAACGGTTGATGTAGGCAATGTATGAGTCGTCAAACGATATTGTGGATATTTATGGTTGCCTCTTTTCAACTGAAATCCAGACCCTTTTGCCTTAAGCCTTAAATCTAAACTAAAAAGCAAGAATCTTTTCGACTTTGTGTAGGTAAAGCTTTAGCACCTAAAGAACAAAAATCGGTTGATGTAGGCAATGTATGAGACGTCAAACAATATTGGCGATATTTAATTTTATGGTTGCCTCTTTTCAACTGAAATCCAGACCCTTTTGCCTTAAGCCTTAAATCTAAACTAAAAAGCAAGAATC
>DWIY01000873.1:0-11360 GCA_018248615.1 Erynnis brizo brizo
GCTTGGTACAATCCAGTGCAGGTTCACACCATTCCAGTAGCAATCCAGCGCTGGACTGGAATGCTCTACTGGACTGGAGTGAACGTGGTATAAAGGTTTCAATTTAAAACCTTACCTAGAATTTTGGTACCTACTTATACAATGAAATGATAAAGTACAAACAAGGAACTAATTAATTAAATAAGCTACTGTTTAAAGTAACAAATAAATAATTTGTAATTACTTTGTTCAGGGTAATTTTGGGAACTTTGTTTTATTTGCGAAGTGTTTAAAATGTAATGGATTAAATTACTTGCGAACTTGAAAATTACACTCTAGCTGTCATTATCGTTAGGAGTTCTTAATTACATTTGCTAAGAAAGTTATTGACGAAGTAATTTATTAAGAACTCAATTTGGACGAAAATAACAGTAAACAACAATTATTTTTAAAAGGTTATTTTCGTATATTATTTGGTTAGGAACAAACCCCTCAAGATTAATTCCTGCGTTTAAATTAGAAAAAGGGAATCGAATCCATAGAGTCTATGGATAGCGATGGATATGGATAGACCTCCGAATAGCGCGGCGGTGTCTTAACCATTGCGGTTCTCAGGTCTTCAAGTCTATAAACGCATCGTAAATTAGCTGATAATGACATATATCTGAAGATTAACATTAAGAAGAGGAAATTGAACTCTTTCACCATCAGACAGGGCGATCGGGGCCCTCTGTAATAAATTAATGAGCCACTAAAGGGTCGAGCCACCTCTCACAATGAGAAGGATTTAGGTCTCAGTCCACCACGATACCCTAATGCGGGTTGGTGGACTTCACATGCCTCTGAGAACGTTGTGGAGTACTCTCTCGCATATATACGACATTACGTTGTTTTCCTTTACCGATACAACAAAGTCTTTGGTGCGTGTCACGCTTTAGGCTTTGAGTTTGAGTACCGTTCGCCTTCAATGTAAATTATTTATTATATAATACCCCTATCAACATTTAACTTTGAAACAATCTCAACAAATGAAAGCTATTCTGTTACAAATATTACAAAACTTCTGTGTTTGATGTCATGAACATTAAATGCCACAGTAGTTAACCACCTTCTGTGTTTTAATTGAAATTGTTTCACCCCTACAGTTCTATGATACGTACCTACCTACTAGTTGCGGTTAACACTTTGAATAGTTTATTTCTGATTCATCTTTCTTCATTTTTGTGGTAATATGGGGCAATTTCACCTCATATATTATAATCTGTTTTATTTATATTTCCATCGCATTGGCTAACCAAAGGTTCTTCGGTAAATAATTTATTATTTATCAATATATATTTTATTAGATTTATCATTAATTATCATTTTATTAAAACAACAGTTAAATAACCGTTATTTTTCTAGTTACGTGATAAAATACTACTACAGACAATGGATTGATTTTACTGATTAAACTGATGAAAATAATAGATATACTCGAGGTAAGAAGGTCTTAAAAAGTAAATTGGGAGGGCATTAGGAGGACCTAAATTATTATTATTATAGATATGAAACAGTTATGTATCATTTTTTCAATTTACTCTCAAGCAAAACTTTCAGCACTTTCTCAACTGTAGAGAGATTACGCAATAAACGGTACAAATCTCGTTAATTGCTTAAGATACGCGGTTTCCGTTCATCAAATGTCTCTTATATCAAATATCCGGTTGTTTATGCGACTACTTTAATTGCGTTATTATGTTCTTGCGTTAATAGTAACTGTTTGTTGTGAGTCAGAACGCGAAAACAGTTTGTTTGTTGAAGACTCTACTCTCATCTTTATCAGCGGTAGAGTCATTATCTTACCTTATCTGCTAATTGCCTGGGCGAGTATAAAAAGATGTGTTCATAGTTTCGGAAACAAATTATATCGAACGAGTTCAAATGAGAAAGACATTTTAGTTTAGTGGTTTGAATTGGACTAGCGAACGAATATAGGTACCTACTGGAATTTGAACGTTCACAATGAGGATATTATTTTTACTTCTTATTGTAAGTATTTTTATTATTTTTTGTTATTTTTTTTGTGTTTTATTTTTATTTGTGATGACAGAAAATAGTACTAAAGGTACTTATTTATTTTGAACTTTTGGTGTTCTGCCATGTTTATTTACATCCTGCATAGGTTAAAAGTCCATTAAAACTGTGAGGTAGGTAATTTTTTAATGAAAGTAAAAATATTTTTATCAAGATATTTTAAACATATTTTCTATAATCAAATCGAAATAGTTTAACATCAAAAATTTATGATTTAATTTTTCATAAAATTCGTTCATGGTAGAATATACGTAATGGGTAAATAGTAGGTACTGCTATTACTCGTAAGGTTAGATATTCGTAGGTATCTAATATTGTTTTATTGAATATGAAGTAGTTTTCTTTACATTAATTTAATAGACTCCTATTGTTTGCGAAAATTTAGTTTGCTATTTTCTATCATAATATCTAAAGTCAATATTTTTATTTAATTATATTTTAGGTACGTCGTTTTTTTCTTACAACGCTGACCAAATAAACAATAAACTTATTTTTTGTACACAAAATAATAATCTTTTCGTAAATTACTGTTGTTCTTTGATAAACAAATACATCAAAATCAAAATTTAAATTTATAGAAATGTAAATACAAGCCTCACCATTCGGTTTTTTCTTTAAAGTTATTACTTGTCTTTCACTATAATTTATCAAGTGCGCTTAAATATAAGAAGGTAGTTGTATTATCTTATATATAAAATTTTTATGAAATTTTATATGCACATTTAGTAGATCTAAGAATCGGCTACCATCTATTTTTCATACCCCAAAGGTTGTCCACCACTAACATTTATTTTTTATTTTTTGGATAAATTTTTTAATTTTTATTTTTTTATAATATGGCATTAAAAATACATACACCCCTAAATTTTCACCCTTTTATCATATACCCCTATTTTTTAATAGTCATTTTAGCGCTCGATGACTTATATGGCAAAACAACGTTTGCGGGGTCAGCTAGTGCTATATAAAATAGTTCTATTTTAATTGATGTGCCATTGTATTTTAACTGCAATGGAGAACAAATAAGAAAATAATAAAAAAACGAAATACTTACATAAATCGATTGTTTTTCTTATATTGACGAAAAACTAACTTCATAAAGTGCAGTGTATTATTATGTTATTTGCCTTCAGGTGTTTGTTCATTCAAGTTGTAATCTTAATGTTAAGTTAAGCTGGCTAGTGCCTTGGAGTCTTGATAAAATATTCTAAAAGTATTAAACACGACTCATTTTGATACACATCATCTTACTTTAAAATTATTAGTTTTTGCTTTAATTTTGTTTACTTTTTGGTATTTTAATAGTACTGTTAAGAATATTATTTAGAAATAATTAAGTCTGATGAGTAAATAAACATAATAATATATAACCTTAGAAATGTACTGAGATTTTAGTAAATAAAATATGCAAAATTTAAAGAAATTGCGTAATTATTAATGTAGTAACATTATTTGAGTATATTTATATTTATATAATATTATTTCATTTACAGGTCGGCGTTTGCCTAGTGAGCGCGAAATATATACCTCATGAATCGAGTGCTTCAGATGCCATCTTACATAGAATCAGGAGATCAGATTCAGATGATTCAGATTCAAAAGCTGTATCCGTAGAACGTGATGATGATTCGAGTAACGACAACGATAATGACGACGATAGTGATAATGATTCGACGGAATCAAAAATAAGAGAAGCAGAAAGAAAACTCCGTGAAAAAGAAGTAAAGAGAGAAAGGAAACTTCAGGAAAAGTTAGAAAAAGAGAAGCAAAGGGAAATTGAAGAGAAGAGGAAACTAGAAGAAAAGTTAGCTAAACAACAAGAAAGACAAGAAAAAGAAGAACGTAAGCATCAAGAAAGAATTGAGAAAGAAAGACGTAAAGCTGAAGAACAAAAGCGAAAATCAGAGGAGAAACTAGAAAAGGAAGCAAGAAAACGCCAGGAAAAACTGAAAAAAGAACTTGAAGAAATACAAAAATCCCAAAAAGAATCATCCGAAGATAGTTATTTGGAAACAGAGGAAGAAGATTCAGTAGAAATAGAGGATATATGGAAGGCGCATGTATATGATATGTATGGATTAAGCGTTACTAGCACGAAGTTACAGAGGCAAGCTGCTTTACAGCGGTACTTATATGAAGAGATGGGCATTACTGCAAATAGTACCAAGAGTGAACGAAGACAGGCAATATTGAAATTGATTCAAACTAAATTGCAAAACGATCCTGCTACGGTTGATTCGTTTAGAAACCTTTTGTTAAGTCATGTAAATGCTGCTCAGATACAAAAGATACGAGTTAAGTTGGAAAATGACCTCGAAGAATTGAATAATGACACAAAATTGTTGAATAACATAACGCTTCCATGGGCTTCGGTTGCTCGACAAAATGTGGAAGAAAAAAGGACGTTCTTACAGACAATTGCACAGTTCTTGTCTAATGTTGTTCCCAACTGGTATCCAGGAAGCCAAGATTCTAGTAATGCAGTTCGTCCGAATACGCCGAGTGAAAACGGAGCCAGCACTAACAACGAACAAATCCCACCAAGTAACGGAAACGGTGATTTGCCTTCTGAATCTGGACAGTCATTGGACACTTCGCAGTCGATAAATAATAATGTTGGAAGTGTTCAAGGCGGTTTAGGTGGGTCGACGGGAAGTGGAGTCCCCGTTGTAAGTTCATCATCAAATCAAGAAGGCTTAAACGGAGTACCCTCTGATGTTGTCATTCCTGATGGCTCTTCGAATGTCGTACCTGACGAACAAATTGGTTCACCTGGTCAAAATGTTGTCGGTGGTCTTCCCTCTGATACTGCGACTTCAGTTAACTCTGCATCAGCTGTTCCTGCACAGTCACCAAATAACCAAGTACACACAAATGAATTGGGTAATAACGGCCAAGGAAGCTTAAACGGAGACACTTCTAATGTTTTTGTGGCAGGAAATTCTGAGACATCGAATGCTGTTATACCTGTTGATCAAACTTTAAGTGGCCCTACACAAGTCAACGCGCCTAGCGACAATGAGGGTCAAGCAAATGTTGCTGTGATTCCTGCAGACTTAAATGGAAGTGCGGCTCCTAGTCAATCAGATGTTACTGGACAAATAAACGAAGGCGCTACTGGACAGTCTGAAACCAATGTATTGGCCAGTGACACAACAAATTCAATCAATACCATTTCAAGTCAACCAGGAAGTACAAGTAGCAATGGAGCTTCAAATAGCCCACCCGCTTCTAATAATGCAGCTGCCCCAGGTAGCCCAGCAAGTACGAGTAATTCGGCAGATGCAAGTAGCCCAGCAGCATCGAGTGACCCAGCAGCATCGAGTGACCCAGCAGCCGATTCAAGTGCCCCAGCTTCTTCAGTTAATTCGGAAGGTTCGGGTAGCCTCGCAGCGTCAAGTAGCCCCTCACCTTCGAATTCCTCAGCAGCTCCAGGTAGCCCCGCAATTTCAAACACCTTAGAAGCTTCAAGCAACCCAGCAGCTTCGGATTCCTTGGCAGGTTCAAATGATCCAGAGGTTACGAGCAGCCTAGCAACTTCAGCTAATCCGGAAGCTTCGAGTGGTCCAGCCGTATTAGATTCTTCAGCAGCTGCAATTAGTCCAGTAGCGTCAAATGACCCAGCAACTTTAGCTAATCCGGAAGCTTCAAGTGCTCCAGCAGCATCGGATTCTTCAGCAGCTGCAATTAGTCCAGTAGCATCAAATGACCCAACAACTTCCGCTAATCCGGAAGCTTCGAGTGCTCCACAAGCATCGGATGCTTCAGCAGCTGCGATTAGTCCAGTAGCGTCAAATAACCCAACAACTTCAGCTAATCCGGAAGCTTCAAGTGGTTCAGCGGCATCGGATTCTTCAGCAGCTGCAATTATTACAGTAGCATCAAATGACCCAACAACTTCAGCTAATCCGGAAGCTTCAAGTGGTTCAGCAGTTCCGGATTCTTCTGCAGCTGAAATAAGTCAAGTAGCATCAAATGACCCAGTAACTTCAGCTAACCCAGAAGCTTCAAGTACTCTAGCAGCATCGGATGCTTTAGCGCCTGCAGTTAGTCCAGTAGTGTCAAATAATCCAACAACTTCAGATAACTCGGAAGTTTCAAATGCTCCAGTAGCTTCGGATTCTTCAGCAGCTGTCCTTACTCCGGTAGCTTTAAATGACCCAGCCACTTCGGCTAACCCTGAAGCTTCAAGTGGTCCAGTAGTCTCGGATTCTACAACACCTGCAATAAGTCCAGTAGCTGCAAATGACCCAGCAACTTCAGCTAATTCGGAAGCTTTCAGTGCTCCAACGGCATCTGATACTTCAGCAGCTGCAATTAGTCCAGTAGTTTCAGATGAACCAGCAACATCAGCTAACCCGGAAGCTTCTAGTAATTCTTCACAACCCAACGACGAAACAGCAAATAGCCCTGCAGAAATCGGTTCTGAACAACCATCAGGTGTATCATCATCTAGTGACACTGTTTTAGTAAGCAATGACGTTATCGTTGATCCTATTACAGGTCCACAAAATACTGATTCTGTTATTGTGGCCTCACCTTTTAGTCCTGTACAACCTGCGAATATTGCTGACACTAGTTCAGACTCCACCAATGTAGTTGAAGCTACTCATGCACCCTCAACTGGAATATTGACTTCTGAAAATGTTCCAACGGAAAATTCAGATTCTGTTTCTGATATAAATGTAGTCAGTGACGTTAGCGGGAATTCTAATTCAAGTGCACCTGTTACAACCAGCGTCGAACCTGTAAACAGCCCCGTTGTAGTAAATGATGCTGCAACAAATGCTGAAGGAAGTGGGAACACCGTTACTGAAGCTGCCGTTGTTAATGAATTGTTGCCAACTATTGATTCTAATGTTGTTACCGGCTCGGTTATTGAGCCAATAACTTCCAATCTCGATACTGAAACTGCAGCCCAAGCTGTTGCGACGGATAAGATACCAACAACTAATGCTGCTCTGGAAGCTGTAAACGTAGAAGGCCTTTCAACAGACTCGGTAAATACACCAGTTGTAAATACTCAAGATACTTCGACTGTAGTCGCCGTAGAGCCAGCGCAAGAAGTTAGTGTTCAGGATAATGTAAATACTCCTATAGACCCTGCGACTGTTCCTACAGATGCGGCATCGTCGCAAACCGTGCCTCCTGGTATTACCGTGCCTGTTGAACCTGGTGCAGAAATCGTTGACATTACTACACAGTAACAATCAAACGTGATATAAATAATCTTAGCTATTTATTAGATTAAAATTGATTTGCATTTTATTGTTAAATATTTATTTAAAACCACAGTCACCTATAAATTTGAATAAAAGTTAAATAAGTTATGCATTACTTGTTTTTGATTTTATAGAATTCCCTATTCCATGTATCAACAAGGCCTTAACAGCAATTATCATTTCTTTACTAAACAAGCTCGAAGGAGGAAAAGTTTAAATATTATTTCATTAAATTAATTAATATTAAGAGAGGAATTTAAGGTAAATAAAAGAAGCTAACATATTTAACAATATATTAAATACTAGTGACTTTTCTACATACAAGCTGTTTGGTTGAAAAAAAGGTATCATTAATTGGAATGCACAATAGAGGTATTTTTTCTCAGTGTACACATTAAAATACTTAGCACATACGTAATATAATATAAATAAATTTAACAACCTACTTATATTAAAACAAACCTTAACTATACATAAATTAATCTGTCAAAGCCAATATTTGTTAGGTACATTAGGAGGATTAGGATAGTTATGTTGAGCGAGAGGATCACTCATATTTGGAAAAGAATACGGGTCATTCATGTACTTATATTCACTGGATATACCCGCTAAGTTCATGTTGATAGTATTATTAGATGGACTCCAACTAGAAGGAGAAGGATCGACTGGTACTTTAGAATAATCAGCAGGAACTTTTGGATACTCATTATTTGGTAACTCTTTGTAATCTGTAGCACTGGGCTTCACAAAGACATCATCCCTGGGTTCTATGACTTCATCGGTTGCCACTTTATCATCTGCGTCATCTTTGGGTAAGTAATTGATGGTTTTATTGTAGACGTCGTTATTCGGATACCGAGCGTAGTCATTTCTTGGAACGCTAGTATCCAGTAGCTGACTATGTAGAGGTCCATTGGTGCCGGTGACGAGGTGACTGAATGTCGAACTAGAAGTGCCAGGGAAGTTGGGGCTTTGGAAAGCTTGATTGAGATGTTGAGATTGTGCCATTAGTTGATTATAATTCGCGTATTTTTGGTGATGCCAAGCATCGGGATGTTGAGGATGATGCTGGGAGAGCGACGTTATATCACTAGCTGGATAAGGACAAGGGATCTGTGGCATTGGAAGAGTAGAGTAACTTGCTAGCGATGGCGATGAATTGGACCCGGTATGCTTGCGTAGTCGAGCTCTCCGATTTGAGAACCATACCTGCAATGCAACAAATAGAACGATATTTTACGATTTTGAAATATTTAAAATATTAATAAAAACTGACTGAAGCCACCTTCAAGGTATAATTGTGGATCAATCATTCGGGGACTCATTTGACATACAATTATTTTTTAATTTAATTTTAACTTTTATTTGGTGTCCGTTATAGGATTAACAAGTGAAAAGCAGTTTTATCTTAATAACTTTTACGGTATTTATTTTTATTTTGTCGCGATTAAAAGAAACTAAGGAATGAAAGTACCATATCGCCACCTTATTAACCCGTCTGCCTGAGACCATGATTCTTTATTATGTGAACATCTTAGTCCCCATATGTAGCAAAGCACACATAGGATTTCCGCCTAATTTGAGGTTGAATAAGAGTGTTTATGAGTAGCAAAAGCAAAGACCACTTACCATCATACTCGTAGACAAAAATATCGTCTTACAGTCATACACAGAGTCAATTAATTGGCTGTAACTTACTTGAATCCGCGCTTCCGTAAGACCGGTCTGCAACGCTAGTTCTTCTCTTGTGTACACGTCTGGGTATTGAGTTCTATGAAATGCTCTCTCCAAAGCGTCCAGCTGTTCGCCGGTAAAGGTGGTGCGTGATCGACGCTGTTTCCTCTTCAGAGTGAGTCCTGGCTCCGACTCTATGTCCGATGAATCTGAACCCCGACCTGATGGAAGGAAGTAATAATAATAAAGTCAGTGATACGCTCATCATTCTGTTTTCTTTGCATATCGAATAGTAGCTATAGAACGAACAGTGTATTGCTAAGCAATGAAATTTAAATAAAGCCTGAGATAAAATTTAATAGAGTGAATAAATTTAAAGCGTATTGCTTACTGGACCTGTTAATTTGAAATATAACTTTCAGCAAAATGGATTATATTTTTTGCATGTTGTAAATATCGAACAAAGTGTTTCGTCAAAAAATAAAGCTTTTGGGAGAGTAGTCTTAGATGTAGTTATTTAACAAAATATTTATGATAATCTTAAAAGTAATTATTAATGTCTTTTTGTGTCTCATGGTGAAAGAATTTGAAAAACTCCGACATAATTCCGAACGTTGTCCCTCATATCAATAATCTGTCTTCTTAATGCAGGGATATAATTTATTTGACGTGCCATTGTACCAATTTGTCTTCATCTGTTTTTTCAAACACGCGTAATTTATTAACGGAGCGTTTTTTATGAAAACCCATATCACGTTTTAATTCGCCTATATGTGGAGCCGGCGGTAACTATAGCGCGCGCGATCCCATTTATAAATCGGTAGCGGTATCCTACGGAAACTGATTAAAAAACGGGCGCAACAATACGCGGCTCGGTCTCAAAACTGATCTTAAAAAATGCGGCTTATATTAATAGCCTTATGAAAGAAGTCAAAATTGAATGAAATGAAAAAATAGGGGCTCAGTGTGGAATAAGGAACACCCAATGCGGCGGTCCCTTTGTCGGCGTGTTTGCCGTTCGGGTGACATTTTGGCACCATTCAATATTTTGGTGTCGCTGGCTGGATTTATGACATGTAAAACGACAACGCGGCTCTTAATGCGCTTGTGCTCGTTTAGCTTTCGTTTGTGGAGCTTTGGTTGCACACGCCTGAATGGATTTTAGTTATTAATCGTAATAGCGGGTAAGCGGGCGACGATGATTTTACATGAGGTTTTTGCATACCATATTGTGGAGAAATTAAATGTATGTGTAGTTTATTTTATGTCGTATAATTAACAACGAGCTTATGTATGATGGATTCATTTATTTTTATTGGAGAGCCAAAAATTTATCAATGTAAATGCCTGGTGTGGCTTTTTGGGATACAACAACAAAAAACGAATCAGTATTTATTTATAACCTGATTCTTTTTTAACATTATAAAAACTGTTTTCTTTTCGGTTTTCATCAGATTTAACAAAGCATTTTGCATTCAAATTTAAAACTGTTACAAACACGAATCGGGACACGAGGTATAATTAAACCCACATTAGGACCTTAATTAAAAAGACAAGACATCGGTTAATATAAAAAATAACGTATTGTAATAAAATGATTTACATTGCTCAAATTCTCCCGCAGCCCCGACTCGAGGTTATTTTGTCTTTTTGTTGCGTTGATCATAACGTATGGAGCTAAATGAGTTTGAGTACGAAAAAAGGGCTTAAGATCTTATAGCGCGCTCATAAAGTTCACTTCGTTTCTTGTTTCGAACGAGCGCTAAAGAAACTGAGGGATTTTTATGTTTGGGGATGCGAGAGGCTTATGCGATTTCTTCGAGCAGGAAAGGGTGAGGTTTACTTTGGCGATTACCGAAATGTGACCCCGTGAAGGGATCTCGGGCCGAAAGTCATAATTTGGGAGTTGAAAGAACAGCGGCGGCGGTTTAACACCTTCATAATCTGGGTTCATTAAAGCGGTCGGGCCGCCTTTGTTTCAGCGGGTCGTTGCGCAGTTAACAGATGGTCGGATTAGCACGTCGCGTCGCAGCGGTGGGCGTGCGCCGGACTTACGAGTGCTTGCGATCTTTCGTTTGGTAAATAAATTGTGCTTTTTGGGTATTAGTATACTAATTGTATCTTGTGAACAAGAACGCATAAAAATAAGGCTATATTTTTGACGTGTTGGTAAATTAAGCATAAAGTAAGCATTTTTTTTGTGACCAAGTTACTAAGGACGAGGGATATATAGGTATATACCTACTTATAGTATGGTACAAATGGTATGGTATTAAATTACTATATATGCCCAGATTAAATATATTTTTCAAAAGTTTCTAAATAAGTAGGTAGATATAGTTGCCGTCACGAGTGGTGAGCATAACTTTCATTGGTCGTTTGACATTGACTGCGCTGCGGTTCACGCGA